>JALRMF010000102.1:0-145401 GCA_026120015.1 Dendrostoma leiphaemia | reverse complement strand
ATAGAAATAGATAGATATTTATATAAGTTAATAGTTAGGTTTTTAGTAGATTGGGTCTATATAAGAATTGTAATTATTAGCAGTTTATTATATAATTATAAGTATGTGGTTATGTAATTAAATAATTAGACTTATAATAAACTAGGTTTATATTAAAGTTGTGATAATTTATAGCTTGTTATATAAGGGGAGGGTGATATTAAATGTTGTGATGTGGTTTTATTATTAATAGCAAATATTGGTATAGCAGTTTTTCTTAGGTGGTGATAATGGTAGATTATTTTATTTATGTAATGTTATAGTAGCTGTAGAAAGCTTTATAAGAGATAAAGTTAATTATTAAGCATTGATAATTAATGTTTTATATATAGAACGCTTTGATGTAGGATAAAAGTATATTGGATAACTTTGATAGATATATTGATAGCTTATTAATAGCTGTTAAAACCCGCTTAATAGACGGCTAAAGAATGTTGCTCTGAAAAACCCAACGAATGCTGCTAATCTGGACCGCTGTTGACGACAGCTTCCCTATCCTTTATAATATTTATAACTTTTGAGGCTTTTAAGGTTGCTTTGCCTATATTAGCTTAAAGAGAGAAGAAGATTATCTTTTTAGAAGGGGCTAGATTGTTTTTCTTTTTTTGTTTTTTTTTGATGTTTTTTATAATGTGTTTGTTAGGCTTGTTTATAAAGTTATATTTGCAGTCGTTAATAACTTTTTAAGTTACAATGCTAGTGTAAACATTAATATAGGTATTATTATAATATTTTATATTAACATTTTTTTAGCATTTAACAACTTAGGCCTTAATGTATTTATGCTTTATTAGCCGCTTTTAAATTAAAGTGTGTTTAGTAATATTTATAACTTATTTAGCAAAGTTGTAATTATATAAATTGCGCAATATAATGATTTTTTTATTGTTGCAGTAGCCAAAGGCTAGTTGATATTTTATTTGGTATATGAATGAAAAGATAGTGTATAGGGTTGGTAGACTATTAACAAATTACTTTACTAGAGGGTTATGTATTAGTTTACCTAGATATAATAATATGGGAATATGTAAGTAATGTTTTATTTGTTTTGCAGTAGATGTTAATAGCGAGGCTTTTTTAGTAGAGAGGGTAGATAGTTTTGCAGAAGTTGTTGATAATTTTGGTATTAATTGTAATTATTTTATAATTAAGCTTGCAGTTATAGTGGTAGATGTTGTAGGTAGTATATGTTATTTTTAGATATAGATAGATGCGTTTAAAGTGTTAAGGTTAGTTTATATTTTATGGCTGGCAAAGTTAATAATTATAGTGTGTTAAGAGGAGAAGTTGTTAAAGAGGCGGAAGCTTTAGACGAATATAAGTGTTTTATTATTATAGGCGGGCTAAAGTGCTAAGGAAGGAGCACTTAACTCTTTTTTAGCATTTAGTATAAAAGATAATATAATTTATTAATAATGATTTTATAGCTTGTTAAGCGTGACTTTAACTATTATATAACTTAAATTTAAAAATAGCAATGTTTATTTAGAGGTATATTTAATATTAGATTTAAAACTATGCAATGACTTTATTGCGTTCTTTACTAAAGCTTAAAAATAAGCTATAGCATTTTCTCTGCTTAGCTGTAAATTTGAAATTTATTGATAAAATATTATGTAGATTAACTGTTTATAGCCTAAATATCTAAGGCTAAGTTTTATTTAAAAGGATTAAGCTATTTTTAGATTATTGCTTAGTTTATAAAAATGTTTGTTATAGTTATTAAACTATGCTAGTCTTAGTAGACTTTTAGTAAATTAACTTTTTAAATATTATAAGCAAATTTAAAAAGGCACGTTTATTTATGCAAATGCTTTATAATTGTTAGTAAACCATACTTTTTAAAATAAATTAAATTGCTTATATGCATAGTTAACTTTATTTTACTGGCTAGTAAAGCTTATGTTGCTATTTTTTTACTTTTCTCTTACTTTTTTATTTTTAAGCAGCTTATAGATATATTTATTAAAATATTAGTTTTTATTATTTTAAGCTTTTTTTTACGCTGCCTTTTATTGCTTGCTACTTTTTAAAAGCTTAATAATATTATATATTTAAAGAGATTGCTATGTATTTTAATTAAGGAGTTTAGAAACTATATATTTTTAAAAAAGCTTTTTATTATAAAAATTATTAAGCTGCTTAAATTGCTTAATTACTTTTTATGCATAATATTTAGATATTTTAAATTTAGCTTTTAGACTTTTGCTTAAGCGTTGGCTAACGTTATTAATAAATGTTTGAGCTTTAAAACCTGGGCTAACTATAGCAGCCTACTTTGCTGCTAAAGTGTTAGCTAGCTTTTAGGTAAGGCTAGCAGGATCTTTAGTAAACTTTTCTAGCTTTTTAGTAGGAATAGTAAAGGTAAATATAAGAGATATTTAGATAAAGTTAATAAAGTTTTTAATAAACTTTTTAAGCATATGCTTAATGCTTTTTATAATTATATTAAAGATAAATGCTATTTAATTATTATAAAATCTTTAATAGCCCTTTTTTTAATTTTTTTTATACTTTAGGTGCTTTTTAATAAATTTTTTAAGCTAAATGTTAATATAGCAAAGTTATGCTTTTTATTTTTTTACCGCTAAAGTAGTTTTGCTTGGAAAAACTTTAGGTAGATAAAAGCTATTTTTTTCTTATTTGTTTATTTTTATAGCTTAATAAATTATATTAGGAAAGTTAGCTATTATTAAAATAACCTTAAAGCTTTTAGTTTTAGCTAGGTTTAATAGCTTGCAGGCAATGTTTTTATTAACTTAGATTATATCTTTATCTTTTATAGCTTTCTTAGGAGCTGTTTTTTTGGGACCCATTTTGGGAGCTGTTTTAAGAGCTGTTTTGGGAGCCTTAGGTTTAGCTGCTATATTTAAGTTTGATTAGCATAACACTGCCTAATTTATAATATAACCTAGAATTTTTTAAGAGTATATGCTTATTAGCTGCCTTTTTTATTTTTTTTGCTAGCGGCTTATTATTATCTAGCTTATTATTATTTAGCTTATTATTATTTAGTTTATTATTATCTAGCTTAGCTATATTATATGATTTATGCTTATAATCTTTAGCAGAATCTTAGGTAGCTTTAGCATTAATTTAAAGGTATAGCTTGTGTTTTTATTTATTAGCTAGCGTTAAAATAGTAAAGTGTTTATTATTGGTAATATAAAAGCTAGATGCTAAGCAGCGCAGCTTTGCTATTTTAATTTTTTTAGATAAGTTGTTGTAATATTATAGCTAGCGCGTTTTGGTTGGGTTTTTTAGTATATTTATTTTATTTTAGCTTAGGATAATAAAAAGAAAGCTAATGTAGGCTTTGAATAAAATGCTTTTGTGTGTGTTTTTGGCTTTTAACTATGCTTTAAGCTAATTGTTAAATATAATGCAAAATTTATTAATTTTAGAAGAGTAATCTTAGCTAATGATATTAGTAATTGGGCGCTGTGTGTGCTGGATAATATATTAGGGTATTAAATATTTAAGAGTTAAAGTAAAATATAGCTTACTTTGGCTATAGCTAGCGTAGATAGCTTATTTTTTTTTTTGCGTTTGGCGGCTTTAATTATTATAGCTTTTTTTTATAGGTTAGCTAGATATTTTTTGTTATCTAGGTTATTATTTATATTATTTGGTTTGTTAGCCTTGGCGGCTTGCTTAGCTTTAATATTTATATTAATATCTTTTATTAAGGTAGCTGTGTTAATTTTATTTGACTTAATAGTTGTATTTGCAACTTTTGTTTTGTTGGCTATGTTTGCAACTTTTGTTTTATTGGCTATGTTGACCTTTTTTGCTATAGCGGCCTTGGTGGCATCTTTAGGAAGCATTTTGTTGGTGGGTTTAAGATTAAAAGTTGCTATTTAGCAAAGTGGTAAAGATAAAAAAGGGTAGGTAGGCAAAGTATAAAATTTTAAGGTTGTTTGTTAAAAAGTTTAAGTTGTTATAAAGTAGTATTATTTTTAAATAGAGAAGGATTATAGCTTAAAGCAAAACTTGGCGAAAAGGTGCGCGACTTTGAGAAAAGCATAGGTTAACTTTGTTTGCAAGGTTAGATCTTTTTAACCGTAAGCTTTTATTCTATATTAATTTAAACGTTAAAACGCTTTTTATAAGTAGGCAATAATAATTCTAAGGTATATTTATATAATGATTAACTAATTGTAAGATTGTAAAGATAAGCAGAGTTGATAATAATAAAGATGAGGAAGAGGGAAGAGAAAGCTAAAGAGGTTGAATAAGGTGGCGCAAGTGTAAGAAAAAAAAGTCTCTTTAGACAAAGCTAATTTTGTAAACTTATAAATATAAAAGGTTATTAATGTAGGTAGGGTTAAAGGTAAGGTAAATGTTTTATAGCGGATTTAAATAGCTTATAAAGTTAATAATAGGTGTAGAAAAGTAATATAAATAGCTATAGCAGCGTAGGCAAAATAAAAGGTAAGGCTTTTATGATAAGTTAAATAAGTAGTAACTTTAATAGCCTAAATTTGAAAAGTCTTAACTAGGTGTTTTGAAAATTATAGCTTTTTTAAATTATAATATAGAAATAAGAGATATTTTAGTAATATGCTTTTATAGAGTTGTAAACTTAATATTTACTAAAAAAGAGGTAATTTACTGCTATTAAAATAAAAGCTAAATTTAAAAAATATTTAATATTTATATATTGCAAGGCAAAATATTTAGATAATAGGCAGTAGAGCTAAGAGTTGCATATAAAAAGACTATTAAAATATAGTAGATTATTACTTTTTCTTTAAAGTTATAATAGCTAGCAAGGGATAGTTTAGATTATAGTAGCATATAGAAGATAGAGATTAGTTAGCTTAAAAATTTTAATTTATATGGTAAATAATTAGCTAAGATATATAGTTTTATAAACAGCTTTTTTGTGCCTGTGAAAAATTTTAGTTTTATTAATCGAAGGATAGCTAAGCTATAGCAAATAAAGACCTATAGGGGAGATAAAGATGTTAAGCAGATAAGGCTTATAATTGATATCTTTTAGATAATGTGATTTAAATTACTTTATTTGCATTATAGTTGTGTAGTTGATATTAGTGGCCTAAATCTAAAAATGTTGCTGTTGGTTAAAAAGCGTTAAATGTATGTTGTTATAGCAAGGCTAGGCTAAATTTAAAAAGTTGCATTTGATGCACTTTAGCAAGCAGCAGCTTATTTTATAAATATATTGTCGTTATTGTTTGGGTTTAGGAAGTATTGTATATCTTTTTTGTTAGCGGTCTTTTTGCTGGCCTTTTTAATATATTGCACTTTTATAAGGTTAGGCTTTAAGTTCTTTTACTTTTTGCTATTATAAAGCGCGTTAAACTAGGCTTATATAGCTTTATTATTTTATAGAAAATTATAAAGACTTAGTAGATTATTTTTTTAGTTAATGTTTAGCTTAAGCATAGCGCTAATATTAATAAAAAGCATTGACTATACTTAGTAATTATATAAGAGTTTTTAGATTTAGACTTTTAAGTATTTATATAGCGCTTATTTTCTGACTTTTTTGCCGCTGCTAGTAATATTAAGATTTTTAGACTATTTAAATACTTTATAAAACTAGGCAGGAGAAAAGTGTTTCTTAAGTATAGTTTGCAGTGTTTTGCGACGATCTTTTTTATTAAAAAGGTTGTTGTTTTTCTTTAGGTTTTGGAGATATTTTTATAGGATAGTTAAGATTAGCTATAGTATTTAAGAGAGTGAATTATTATTTTAAAGTTTTTTAAACTATTGTACTTTTAGTTTTGCTGGTTGCTAGTAATGTAATTATAGATATAAATGCGTATTTAGGGGATATTATTGCTATAATATTTACTAAAGAAGCAGTTTATTAGCTTTGTGTATTGTTGGATTTTTAGATTTAAGAAGAAAATAAGATATATGTTTATCTTTATAGCCTTTAAAATAAACCAGATTTTAGCTTTGATCTTATTTAGCAACTTTTTAAAGATAGGTTGCTAAAATAAGTTGTTGTTATAGTTTAATATAATTATGCAAGTTGTTTTATTTATATTAGGCATTTCTATAGGCGTGCCTTATTAAAAAATATATTTTAACAAAATGCTTTGCTTATAAAAGTTTAGCATACTTATTAATAAAAGCAAAGCTGCTTAGCGTAGCAGCTTTGTAAAAGTGCTTAGTGGCACTATTAACAATATAAGCTATTTGACAATGGGATTAATACTAAGAATATGTAGGTTTATAGCCTTATTATTGCTATAGTTACTGCTTTCTAAGATAATATTAGTGGCAGGGGGGGGAGGGTAGCTATTGTTTATAGCTTAATTATTAGCTTTGTATTTTTAATAGCATTAGTGCTTTAAGCAACGTTTGTAACTTTGCTTACTAGCTATTATATAAGTTAATATAAATGCTGCTATATTAAACTAAGCCGATTATAATGCTAAGAGTAAAAGAGTAATTAAACAAATGAGTTTAGCTGATTTTAAAAGCGCGCTTAATAACAATAGATATAAGGGCGGTAGCGGTATAAAGTAGTAAAGTGGTCAAGGCAATGAAAAAGAAAGAGAGGGAAATAAAAAACAAAAAAGATAATTAGAGGTTAAAAAGTTAAAAATAACGTTGAAAAGCAGTAGAAGTGCAGTTTAGAAGAAGGATCAAAGGGACCCTTAGAAGCTGGGGGGTAGGGGGGGCTTGCTATAAATAACCTAGTAAGAGTATCGACAAGCTATTTTTCCCCTAAACAGCTAAGCTTAACCTATATTTCTACTAAACCCTAGCAGTTAACTATTACTATAAGGATTTTTTTAGATTTATATTTATTATGTTGAAATAATTGGCTAATAAGACTAATAGTAATTGAAAAAAGCCTTGTAATTTTCTTAATGCTGTATATAATAGCTAATCGCTACTTAATATATTTAAATAACTTTGCCTAGCTAGCTTATATGTATTTTTTAATTATATTAAAAATAAGAACCCTGTTAAATATAAGCTATAAATACCTTTGACTGTAGGTTTTTTATTTTTTAATAAAAGCTAAAAGAGTATTTATTATTTATTATTAAGATTAAATGCGTTGTAATTAGGCACGTTGTAAAAATTATATACTTTTATAGATAAAGCTTTTATAAAGGTAGATAGCTAGCTAAGTTAAGGCTTCTTTAGAGGCTAGAAGGTTATAGAGCAACCTTTTAATTTTCTAGATAAATATTTGCAACAGTATATTTAGGGCAATAATAAAAAGATTACCGCTGGTGGAAATGATATAGCGTTTGCTACTTTTTTAAAATAGGAAAATAGGGTATAGGAGAATATTAATGCGAAAATATAGCCTAAGGGGCCTAATGTTTAGGAAATATTATATTTTAATATATAAGGTAATAAATAATCTTTTGAAAATATTTAAGCGATGCTTGAATATATTTAATAAGTTATATTATTTTGCTTTAAAGATAATGCCGGCTTTTAGGATTGCGATAATGTAAAGCTCTCTTAAAAGGAGGAATAAGCACTATTAAAAGTTTTTAACCCTTTAATACTTAATAAGATTGTTATATTTTTAGATTTAGGCCCCTAGGCCAGCTTTCTTCTTAAAAACCCTACGACAAAGCTCCTTTACGCTTTAAAAAAATTTAACCTTACTCTTTTGAAATTTAGCCTTACTTTTTGAGTTTAGTGAAATTATATTTTATAGCTAGCATAAAAGCAGCTTGTTAAAGTGCTCTTTATAGCAATATATTTAAATAAGTTTAAAAAACTGCTTATGCGCAAAAATATAATAATAAAAAAGCTTTGCAAAGTATAACTGCTTATAAAGCTATGTAAGATAATATTAAAGCTTAATAGTAGTAATTTAAGGAATTATAGTAAGCTAGTAAAAGATATGCTTATCTTTAATATTAAATACTTAATTAAAATGCTATTTAATATTTTTATAATTGTTAAAGCTATATATTTCAGTTTTATAGAGCTTATGAATAGCTGCGTTAATAATGCTTATAAGTTTAGATAATAGGGCAAGTTTATAAAGACTTTGAGCGGTATATTTCCTTAGATAGTTGATGGAGAAGAGCCAATCCTTTTATTTAAATTTATTAAGTTTTGCTGCTACAATATTTAGTATAGGTACGCAACAATGTAATCTAAAAAATTATATTTTAGTTAAGTTGTATAGTATAGGTATAATTTTAGGACGGGTCTGCCTGCTTTATATATTATATTAGTGTGTAATGTTTTTAAAAAGTCTAAGCTGTTAAATGATATATAGGCTGCGGCTAAAATGATAAAGGGGTTTATGTTGTTATTAGGGTGCATTAAGCTAATCTTTACCAAAGGGACTAAATTTTTAATCTTGCCTTTTTAAATTGTAGAAAAGCTCTAAAATGTAATTATTAACTACTACTTTAACCTAATTAAGCCTTTATATACTTAGTAGGTAAAGCTATGCGCTTTTATTGTGTGTTATATTTTTAAAACCAAGGACGCAATAATCTAGCCAGTCTGACTTTTATTACTTTATTGAGCTGAGTTAGAATTTGTGGCTTTTGGCTATAATTATATTGTTGAGCATTTTGTTGGCCTAGATGTTATTTCTCTTTTTTGGTTATTATTTTGTGATGTTTTTAGGCTTTATAGAAATATATACTGTGTAATTATAGGACTTTATCTTACTGGTTTATTTTTTAGGGAGTATATACGAGAGATTGGGCGAGGCGTTTTTTTTTTAACTTTTAGCCTTTATGGCGTAAATTTAGCCAATGTTTTTAGATTATTTTATTATTTTTATAACTTAGATAGAGGATTTAAAATAGATATTTAAGGCTAAAAAAAGTTTATTTGCTTATTTATAAAATATTTTACTAGAGATTTTCTGAGTTAGCAGAAGTTATTAGGCTATAAAAGTTATAATGTAGTTTTTTTATATTGAGATTATTTTATTATAAATATAATGTAATATTAGCTTGATTTTGATATTATTTTGCTTAATTGTTATTATAATATACATTTAAAGCAGATAGACTATATTTACTTTTTAAATTTAAAAAATAAGCAAGCGTAAGCTAAATAGAAACTTAGAGTTTATTTTAATTAAAATCTTATATTAGTTTTGCTTAATTTATTTTTAGCTTTTAATATTTTAAGAAGTTATATTTATAACCTTGCGCATTTAGAGCTTAGCGGTTTTAGCTGGCTTTTTTATGTTTTTTTATTTAATAAGATCCTTTGCACCAAGGCTATAAATAAACTTTAAGTTGTTTATTAGACTTTTTCTTAGCTTTTAAAATAGCTTAATATCTAGTTTATTAAATATTTTAAATTTTAGCGTATGTATAAGTATAATTGCAGTGTTATTTTAACGCTAGTTATTTTGCGTAGCTGGCTTAAGAATAAATATATTAAAGATTATATTCTTTTTTAGCTTATTAAATATGCGTTTTTGTTTTTTGATTAAGATAATACTATTTAAAACATAGTAGACTTTGCTTTTAAAGATTAGCTTATTTATATTTATTAGCAATATGCTTAGTTTATTTTTATTATTTTTAGATGTAATGTAATATAGGCTAAGAGGGATTTAATTTTAAAAAAGCTTTGCAGCGGCTGCTAAGCGTTTTATTTTATTTATTATATTCTAAGTATTGCTTTAGTAGCTTAGGCTTATGTTGCTAAGTCTGCTTAGTTAAAGTATATAGCTAAAAAACTTAAGAAGCCGACTTAAATATAATAGCCTATGTTAGCTATAATATTGGGTATTTAAAAGAGTAGGCGCTTAGAAGCTATGTTTATCGCTATTTTATAGTTTTAATATAATAATGACAAATAGAACAACTTTAACTTAATTGCTGACTTAATTGCCTTTAATTCTATCGTTAACCTTATAAATGCTATCGCAGATATAAATGCTGATTCTTAGATCTTTAGATCTTTTAATAGCAATAAAAGATTTATTATTTTAAAATTAAGTGCTATAGCTATTTAACACAAAAATTATAAAGCTAGATTTAATAACTTAGATAAAGCGGGCAAAGAGTTTAAGTTAAAAAAGTCTTTATTAAACATTTATATTATAATATTGTTGAATGGGCTTCCTTGTATACGTACGTATCAAGTGTAAATAAATAACATAATGGGGTGGAGATGAAATTATATTCAGCTTTACCTCGTACAAAGGAAAGGAGACAAAGTCTTCTGCTTTGTACGGAGGATTTATATACGCGTTTTAGGCATATGTAACACGCGTGCCTGGTTTTGGTTTGCTGGACCACCTTAGTGGTTAGCATTAGCATTTCTATTAGCCTTTGTATGAAGCTACAATGCTATTTATTCTAATACTGGCATTTTTTCTTTTGCGGCTCGTACAGTTATATATATAGAAACTATAAAAAAAGGACTATAGTTCTTATAAAGGAAACGCATCATAGACTTTGTATTATTTTAGCAGTTGAATGCTAAAAAAAGTAATTATACTTATAAGGATTATTAAAGACCTTGCTTTTTAGTGACCACTTATACGTAATATGTTATATATAGTTAAGTTTTTTGCTTTTTAAGTAACTTTTTGTATAAAAGGAATTACGTATGGCCCTTGTTGCCTCTTAAGTTATAAACTTTCTTTTAATAAATTATAGGCACTTGCTTGTCAGCGTTTAAAGTGATTTATACTTTTGGCTATGTATAAGGTATAAAAAACCTTGTTTCTAACTTGGCTTTTAGTCTTTTCTCTTTCTTTTTTTTCTTTACTAATAATTAACTTTTAACTATACATAGTCTTTTGTCCTTTTCCCTTCTATGTATATTACCACTAACCTTTCAATTTGCGTAGATATTTTATACGCAAGTAAACAAATAAAAATTTGGTTACTATGGCAGCTTCTGCCCTCGTTGCAAACATTTTAGCTTAGTTAATCTTTTATATAACCTTTCTAGGTATAAACGCTGGTTGTCAAGCTTTTATTATGCACTTAGGCTTTAATGCCTAGTTTTATGCTAATGCTTTTAGCCTTTGCAAAAATGTATATATGTTGAATGGGCTTCCTTGTATACGTACGTATCAAGTGTAAACAAATAACATAATGGGGTGGAGACGAAATTGTATTCAGCTCTACCTCGTACGAAGGAAAAGAGACGAAGTCTCCTGCCTCGTACGGAGGATTTATGTACGCGTTTCAGGTACACGTGACACGCGTGCCTGGTCCTGGTCTGCTGGACCACCCTGGTGGTCGGCACCGGCATCTCTACCAGCCTTCGTACGAAGCCGCAATGCCATTTATTCCAACATTGGCATCTTTTCTTTTGCAGCTTGTACGGTTGTACATATAGAAACTATAGAGAAAGAACTATGGTTCTTATAAAGGAAACGCACCGTAGACCTTGTATTATTCTAGCAGTTAAATGCTAGAAAAAGTAATCATACCTATAAGGATTATTAAAGACCTCGCTTTCCAGTAACCATTTGTACGTAATATGTTACGTATGGTTAAGTCTTTTGCCTTTTAAGTGACTCTCTGTATGAAAGGAATTATATATAGCCCTTGTTGCCTCTTGAGTTACAAACTTTCTCTTAGTGAATCATAGGCACTTGCTTATCAGCGTTTAAAGTGATTTACACTTCTGGCTATGTACGAGGTATAAAAGACCTTGTTCCCAACTTAGCCTTTGGTCCTCTCTCTCTCTCTTCTTTCTTTACCAATAACCAACTTTTAACTATACGTAGTCTTCTGTCCTTTTCCCTTCTACATATATCACCATTAATCTTTTAACTTGTGTAGATATTTTGTACGCAAGCAAACGAACGAAAATTTGGTCACCATGGCAGCTTCCGCCCCCGTCGCGAACATTCTAGCCCAGCCGATCTTTCGTACGACCTTCCTAGGTACGAACGCCGGCCATCAGGCCTTTATTATACACCTAGGCTCCGATGCCTAGTTTTATGCCAATGTCCTTAGCCTTTGCAAGAACGTACATAGCATGTTGTCGTTTTTTTCCATTGCACGTTTGCAAACTGACAAAACACAAAACCAAGAGTTGGCCCTGGCCAACTTGCTTATAGCTGACGTACGAGTTGAGGTGGGCATCGACTAGGGATACATGTCCCTAGCTCTTGCTAAGATCGTACGATAAGACTTATACTTTACCGCACTATAAGTTTATCCTCTGTTTTTGTTTCCGTACAAAAAATTAACGTTGTCTAGCATCATCGCCAGCGTTGGCCACTGTGCGAACGTTAATTGTGGTTATACGTGCGGAAACCCAAACTCCTCCGCCAACCCCTTTAGCAACTATATGCGCGTAGCAAGGTACTAGCACGGCGCTTGCGCTAATTGCATTTGGCGCTTGCACGCTATTTAGTGCTAGGTGATAGGTTATATGGTGGAAACATTAGGGGTGTTTGGTGATTGTTAATGGAAAGGAATTTTTTAGTAGCTTGTGCAAGATGATATAAATAAAAGAATAAAAACTTTTACTTTGCATAAAATATATTCTATCCAACTATAATTGTTATTCCTTTCTGTTTTATTGGTTAATATATCCTTTAATTTGTATAATAAGTTGATTTGTTAAGATTAAGATGTCGAAGGCAACATTAAGTTTACTTTTTGTATATGCATTTGCTGGATTGTTGCTGCTATTAATCTATTAGACCTTTAAAATCTCTCTCTTTTCATATAACTCTTAAAGAGTTATAATATTAATTATTAGTTGTTTTTCCTATATTATTCTAAGCTTAACTAAGCAGTTGTATATAGAGTAGAAGTTTGTATAAATTACTAGTGAGATTTAGGGAAAGTTTAGCTGATTAGTAATCTTTCTTAGAGTTGTATATAGGGCAATTTTAATATTAAATCTATTTATTATTCTGTATAGCTTACTAGCCAGTACGCTTCTAGTGACCCTTTTACATTTAGAGGAATTTTAGTGTATAATATTCCTTTAAAGAGTTAAGTTGTGCTTTGTATAGTTTACTTTTTTACTAAGCATAATGATGAATCTTAGCTGGGAAAAGAGGTTTTAGTTATTGGCAAATGACCCGTTGGTAAAAATAAATAACTTTGCATGGGATATATTGAGAGGAATATATCTTAGACTTTTTTATATATTGTTTATTTGCTATTAAATCTTCTTGTTTAAAAATATAATGTTTTTTTTCTTAGGTATGCAGACTTAAGCTGTAATAAATAAGTTGTATAAAGCTTTTAGCTATGAAATTAATAAAATGTATGCTGCTTGTGTGCGCTGAGAAATATATTGCTGGGCTGCGTTTTCCGCACGATGGTCGACAAGCTGAAGGTCGTTGGCCTGGCCTTTCTGCACGAGGATAACGTTCTCGCCGTTTAACTCAATTTAGCTGCTATTAAACTCTAACGAATTGTTGTGCGATAGGGTCGCCTTAGGCTTTGTGCGGTAGCCCTTTTTTTTTATTTCGTCTTCCTTACGGCGCAAGAAGCTCTTTGTACCGAAGCTGAACATATCATCGGTCTATAGAGCAATGATTCCGAATTTGTGCGGACTGTTTTTAGATATTAATAAATATGAGTTGTATGTTGAGATGTCTATGTTTAGGTTCTTTGTATAGTGTGCATAGTATGTTTTATATTAGTATAAACTAGATTTTGCTAGTTTATATAAAGGCTTTTGGATCTAGAGAATAGTGCCCTTAGGATACTTGTCTTAGAGTTTTTTGGGAAAAGATGCTAGAATAACTTGTGCGAGATTATTATGGCTTTGTATATATGCTTAAGTAATGTTCCGCATCTCTTTGTATATATTAAAGTTTTTTATCAACGTAGGGCCTAGTGCGAGGATAAGTCGCTGGCTTATCTGCTGAATTGTTGATGCTTAAGTTAAAACCCTGTCTTTTTCATTATTTTTGTATCTTTAGACAACCAGCCTGCTTTTCTTATATAAGCGTGTTGTCTTGTCTTTGATCTCTTGTACTAGTTAAGTTTTAAAGATTTGTTTATTTTAGTAAACGTAGGGGTTGTATTGGATTATCTTAAAGACATCTTGTGCAATTAGGTCGTTAACTTTTGTAGCATTAGATTCTTTAAACGAAGCGCTTAGAGTTATAATAATACCATTTTTCCTAAGCTTAATAGCCAACGCATAATTATCCTTCTCCTTTTATGTAAAATAGGTTTTTGTACAAATAGCCTTAGATGATCGTCCCCTCCAATGTATCCTCTAGGTAAGGTAAACTATCGCACGAGTCTTCTTCTATAGTCGCCCTCTGCGATAAACTACTGGGGGTTCTCGTACGGCAGAAGCGACCTTACTGTCGCTGTTGCTAATGTCGTTTTCTAAGAGCAAATAGTATGGTTTTACGTGTGTATATCTGAACTTCGCCGGTCTATTGGTTATGTCGAGGACTATATTTTGTTTTTTGTGCGCTTAAATCTTGTATGGGCTTTGCTACCTTTGCTTCTCCCTCTATACTAGCACTTTGCTGCGAAGCAGTAGGTTTTAGACCATGTATGGCTAAGGTTTGTTTTTAGTGTTGATCGCACGATTAATTTCTACCTAGGCATAGATTTTTCGTAGTTTATCTATAGCCCTAGAGACTGCTTTTGTATGAGTAACTTAGTTAGATGATAGTGGCGAGTTGTAATTGATTTGTAGATAGGCGCTGAAAACGAGTAGCGTTAGTATAAGGCCACTTAGTCCAGCTATATCGTTCAAAGCTTTGAGAGCTATCTAAAGGATTATACGCTTATCAGTATTATAACCAATTTTCTTCTTAAGGATGTTATACGCTTTCCTTAATGGTACGTAGGCTTTTTCTACTTTGCCGACTGCCCAATGTGCCTTGATCGGTACCTCTTTGCATATATATCTCACGATTCGTACGTATTCTCTAAACTCTTAAAACGCAAAATTTGTTTTAGCATTATGCGTAATGACGTTTAGAGGTCTAAGATATGTAAAGATCCAATATTTATACAAAGTATCTCATATGCTTTATGCGTTCTCTTTATCTAGGAACTCTTTAGCTTGGTATAAAGTTGAGGCGTTGATAATATAAAGAATATTGCTATTAGCGAGACGTATAATATCTACGAAAATTTTATAATTAAAATCATAGCTATCTTTTAGGGAGAACTTAAATCTTCGTAGTAATTATTTGTGCGTTTGGCAATGATAGCAGAACTTTTAAATTTGTTTTAAAGTTGAGTAGTCTATATTGTGCGTCCTAGCATCTTTTAGCAACTGGTATAACCTGTCTGTATGGGCGTAACCAAATCGCCGATGTAGTTGTTAAAGTTTATGCTCTGAAAGGAATATAGCCGATTCTACCTTTAACAAATTAAAGAATGGATGTCCCCACTTCCGTACGACGGGAATAGAGACTTTATCATCTCTCCGTACGATGACATTTATTATATTATTAAAATATGCACCTAGGCAATCTGCATCTTTGAGGGATAATAGGAACGGAGTGCTGGTGTTTAGCACATAGTATATAACCTTTCCCAACGGGCTCCGTTTTACTATAGTGCTAATCGCACGAAGGGAGTCTCTCTCTCTAAATTTGAATAAATGAGGTGATGTTTCCCAGATGATCTTTGTGCGTAGGTTTTCCCTTATATATGCAAGGGCTTAAGCCTTGCCGACAGTTAATAGCTTAGATGCTCTAGTGTCCCATAGCTCTCTTTGGTACTCGTGCGAGTATTGATTTTCTAAAATGAATAATGTTGGTTTTAGTGGTTTGTACGATGGATCATACATGCTGAGCCCTATTGTGCAATAAATAAATGAGGTAGAAAGCAGATGGCCTACGGCCCTCTGCCTATTCTCCTTAGATTCTGAATCGTACGCACTTAGGCGGTTAGGTTTGTCGCCTTTGTAGTCTTAGATATAGGCGAGCATGTTGTCCTTTGATAGTGGCTCGATGCTAGCATCTTCGCACGAGGTGAGATACCTTGTACGAAACCTTGCACGCTCCTTTAGCGTATGGTTTATTGACCAACATTTCTCTTTTTTGCACACAAAACATTTCTTGTTTATGCGGTTGAAAGGTTTTTGACTAGAAAAGTTTTTTTATGTAGTAGGCGCAAATTTGGGTTGCGCTTTCCATTTTGGGTTAGGTGACTTTTAAAAGCTACTCTTGGTGTATGTATAGTTTGTTAGATACTAAGAGACGTATAAATCAACCTCTGTTAGAAAGATTGATGGTTTTCTCTTAGATGCTAATTTGATGGCTGCATATATGTTTAAAAATAGCCCTTTGCACGTGGGCTTTTGCTGAACGAGGGCTATCTTGAGCTTTAACACACCATAGCACGCCCTTTCTACTGCCGTACGGAGCTAGATCTCGCCCTAATACTTAGCTTCTAATGCTTATTATATAAGCTGCATTTTATCCAGCAAAATCTCTAGCATATCTACTGATATCTTGTTTAAGTTTTCTTTCTTTAGTTGTATGAAGGTTAAGCTGCTCTAATTAGCCTAGTATTAGCTGTGGTTAACGCAATGATTAAAGTGGGTGTTGATTATGCGATAGATGTTATACTAGATTTTGTTAGGGCTGATGTGGTTAAGATAGAACTAGAGCGCACGATCTGAGAGAATGTACGACTATACAGCGTAGTATTTCTACTTGTTGATTCTAAGCTGCTTGCATACAGAGATGAAAATTTTTGCTTTGTTGTATAGAACGTCGTATGGTTTCCCAGTGTAGTTCAGGTTTCTTTGCCACACTTTTGCGAAAGCTTAGACTTGGCTTAGTGGATATATATCGTTTTGTACGCGCCTTGGGGGTGGCAACTCAAAAGGATCGTATCCTGAGTCTATAGGGGGAACTGGAGGAATTTGTATGGGAAAGCTATGGTTTTTATGGATAAACTGTTGTTTTAGTAAGACTATGCTATTTTCTCTATTGTATAAACGAGGTTTTTGGTTTTAATTTTTAGAAATTGTGCAATTCCCTTGACGAGGCATTGCACGAGCTGTTTCTAGAAGTGCTGCCTTCTTTGTTTGTTTGTGTTCTTTGTGCGAAGCTTTTTGATTGTATAGGTCTCCTTAGTGCTCTTATTAGTCTTGCCGCTGAATTTAAGGGTTATATGTTTATCCTCTTCTTAAACCTAATAAGTCTTTGGACTAATGGGAGGCTTATTGTGTGGGCTGTTGAGGAGCGGAGCTTATAAGTATCGATTGCACGGGAGTTTGTTATACGAGAGTCGTTGGAGCCCTAGTATTTGTACGAGATTGTCGGGCAATAAAGTTGTAACCAAGAGGATGTATGAGCTGGCTATCTAGTGTATTGGTCTATTTCTTAGGAAAAACGTATCTCTGGGACCAAAAGGTATCTTAAAGTGCACGTTTAAAGATCTATGTATCTTGTTTAAACTAATAAGTTATTTAGCTTGCAAAATCCTCTTTATATAATTATATAACCTTATTTAAAGATGAAAAACCTTTGTATTTAGAGATAAGTTGGCTAATGTATATATTAATTTCCTTTAGATTTAATGGCTGGGTAATGTTAGGAATCTTATTTTAGTAGCCGTATAAAGTGCCTATTTTCCATGCTGCTAGGGATATTGGGCTGCTTTCTGCCATTTCTTCGTACGAAAGAAAGTCTTTGTTATTGTCTTTGGGTTATTCTTGGCGTCCTTAAGGTTGCTAACGCTCTTAGGGTTATTATTCTTACTTATCTCTAGGCTTGTATGCACTGGCAGCTATGGATAAGTTATCTGGATTTGAGATACTTATTGTTGAGGCGTAATTGCACGCTGCGTGCAATCTTTAGTTTGTGCAAAGGTTTTAAATAATCTTTTAGCCTTTGCCTTTTTGCAAAAAGAAATCTATATACGCCTTTTATTGTATAGTTTGCTAATAACTTATTTAGCTCAATAAACGTAGAGGATAGGATTAAGCACAACGATACCACTGCGCACTACTGTACGCCTAAGGGCACCTATTGTCTCGTTACTCTTGCTAATCTATGCTCGCTAGCCACAAACATTAATTAGTGTTAAATGGGCTTCTTTATATACGTACGTATCAAGTGTAAACAAATAACATAATGGGGTAGAGACGAAATTGTATTTAGCTCTACTTCGTACGAAGAAAAGGAAACAAAGTCTCCTGCCTCGTACGGAGGATTTATGTACGCGTTTCAGGCACACGTGACACGCGTGCCTGGTCCTGGTCTGCCGGACCACCCTGGTGGTCGGCACCGGCATCTCCACCAGCCCTCGTACAAAGCCGCAATGCCATTTATTCCAACAATATAGCATATTGTTGTTTTCTTTTATTATACGTTTACAAACTAATAAAATATAAAACTAAGAGTTAGCCTTGGCTAATTTACCTATAGCTAACATATAAGTTAAGGTAAGCATCGACTGGGGATATATGTTTTTAGCTTTTGCTAAGATTATATAACAAAACTTATACTTTACTACACTGTAAGTTTATCCTCTGCTTTTATTTCTATATAAAAAATTAACGTTATTTAGCATTATTGCCAGCGTTGGCTATTGTGCAAACGTTAATTATAGTTATATATACAAAAACCTAAACTTCTCTACTAACCTCTTTAGCAACTATGTATGCGTAATAGGGTACTAGCATAGTACTTGCGCTAATTGCATTTAGCGCTTACACGCTATTTAGTGCTAGGTAATAGGTTGTATGGTGGAAATATTGGGGGTATTTAGTGGTTGTTAACGAAAAGGGATTTTTTAGTAGCTTGTGCAAAATGATATAGATAAAAGAATAAGAACTTTTACTTTGTATAAAACATATTTTATTTAACTATAATTATTATTTCTCTTTATTTTATTAGTCAACGTATTCTTTAATCTATATAATAAGTTGATTTATTAAGACTAAGATATTAAAGGCAATATTAAGTTTACTCTTTGTATATACATTTGCTAGATTATCGCTGCTATTAATTTATTAAACCTTCAAAATCTCTCTCCTTTTGTATAACTCCCAAAGAGTTATAATGTTAATTATTAGTTATTTTTTTTATATTGTTCTAAGCTTAACTAGGCAGTTGTATATAGAGTAAGAGTTTGTATAAATTACTAATAGGATTTAAGGAAGGTTTAGCCGATTAGTGATTTTTTTTAGGGTTGTATATAGGGTAATTCTAATATTAAATTTATTTATTATTCTATACAACTTACTAGCTAGTATGCTTTTAGTGACTCTTTTGCATTTAAAGGAATTCTAGTATATAATATTCCCTTAAAGAGTTAAATTGTGCTTTGTACAGTCTACCTTTTTACTAAGCATAATGATAAATCTTAGCTGAAAAGAGAGGTTTTAATTGTTAGCAAATAACCCATTGATAAAAATAAATAACTTTGCATAGGATATATTAAGAGAAATATATCTTAGACCTCTTTGTGCGTTGTTTATTTGCTATTAGATTTTTTTATTTAGGAATATAATATCTTTTTTTTTAGGTATGCGGACCTAAGCTGCGATAGATAAGTTATATAAAGCCTTTAGCTGTGAAATTGATAAAATGTATGCTGTTTGTGCGCGCTGAGAAATATATTATTAGGCTATGTCTTTTGTACGATGGTTGATAAGCTAAAGGTTATTGGCCTAGCTTTTTTGCATAAGGATAACGTTCTTGCTGTTTAACTTGATTTAGCTGCTATTAAACTCTAATGGATTATTATGCAATAGGGTTGCCTTAGGCTTTGTGCGGTAGCCCTTTTTCTTTATCTTGTTTTCCTTACGGCGTAAAAAGCTCTTTGTATTAAAGCTAAATGTATTATTAGTCTATAAAGCAGTGATTCTAAATTTGTGTGAACTGTCTTTAAATATTAATAAATATAAGTTATACGTTAAGATATTTATATTTAAGTTTTTTGTATAGTGTATATGGTATGTCTTATATTAGTATAAACTAAACTCTGCTAGTTTATATAAAAGCTTTTAGATTTAAAGAATAGTGCCTTTGGGATACTTGTTTTAGAATTTCTTGGAAAGAGATATTAAAATAACTTATGTAAGATTATTATAGCTTTATATATACGCTTAAGTAATGTTTTGCATTTTTTTATATATATTAAAGTTTTTTATTAATATAGGGCTTAGTGTAAGGATAAGTTGCTGGCTTATCTGCTAAATCATTAGTGCTTGAGTTAAAACCCTGTTTTTTTTATTATCTTTATATTTTTAGACAATTAGCCTGCTCTTTTTATATAAGCGTATTGTCTTGCTTTTAATCTTTTATACTAGTTAAGTCTTAAAGATTTGTTTATTTTAGTAAACGTAAGGGTTATGTTAGATTATTTTAAAGATACTTTATGCAATTAAGTTGTTAATTTTTGTGGCATTAGATTTTTTAAATAAAGCGCTTAGAGTTGTAATAATATTATTTTCTCTAAGCTTAATAGCTAATGTATAATTGTTTTTTTTTTTTTGTATAAGGTAGGTTTTTGTATAAATAGCCTTAGATGGTTGTTTTCTTTGATATGTTTTTTAGGTAAGGTAAACTATTGCATAAGTTTTTTTTTATAGTTGTTCTTTATAATAGATTACTAGGGGTTTTTATACAGCAAGAGCAATCTTATTATTACTATTGCTAATGTTGTTTTTTAGGGGCAAATAGTATAGTTTTATGTGCGTATATTTAAACTTTGCTAGTTTATTAGTTATATTAAGGACTATATTTTGTTTTTTATACGCTTGAATCTTATACAAGCTTTGCTACCTTTGCCTTTTTCTTTATATTAATATTTTGCTGCAAAGCGGTAAGTTTTAGATTATATATAGCTAAGGTTTGTTTTTAGTATTGATTATATAATTGATTTTTATTTAGGCATAGATTTTTTATAGTTTATCTATAGCCTTAGAGACTGTTTTTATATAAATAATTTGGTTAGATAATGGTGGTAAGTTGTAATTAATTTGTAGGTAAGCGCTAAAAATAAATAGCGTTGGTATAAGGCTACTTGGTCTAGCTGTATTATTTAAAGCTTTGAAAGTTATTTAGAGGATTGTATGCTTGTTGGTATTATAACTAATTTTTTTTTTAAGGATGTTGTATGCTTTTTTTAATGGTATGTGGGCTTTTTCTACTTTGCCAACTGCTTAATGTGTCTTAATTGATACCTTTTTGCACGTATATCTTATAATTTATATGTATCTTTTAAACTCTTGAGATGTAAAATTTGTTTTAGCGTTATGCGTAATGACGTTTAAAGGTCTAAGATATATAAAGATTTAATATTTATATAAAGTATTTTATACGCTTTGTGTGTTCTCTTTATCTAGGAACTCTTTAGCTTGGTATAAAGTTAAGGCATCGATGATATAAAGAATATTGCTATTAGTGAGACGTATAATATTTATGAAAATTTTATAATTAAAATCATAGCTATCCCTTAAGGAGAACTTAAATCTTTATGGTAATTATTTATGTATTTGGCAATAATGGCAAAACTTTTAAATTTATTCTAAAGTTAAGTAATTTATATTATGCATCTTAGCATCTTTTAGCAACTAGTATAATCTGTCTATATAAGCGTGACTGAATTGCTAATGTAGTTGTTAAAGTTTATGCTTTAAAAGAAATATAGCTGATTTTATCTTTAACAAATTAAAGAATAGATGTCCCTACTTTTGTACGATGGGAATAGAGACTTTATTATTTTTTTGTATAATAATATTTATTGTATTGTTAAAATATGCACTTAGGCAATCTGTATCTTTGAGAAATAGTAGAAACGGAGTGTTGGTATTTAGCATATAGTATATAACCTCTTCTAATAAGCTCCGTTTTACTATAGTGCTAATTATACAAAGAGATTCTCCTTTTTTAAATTTAAATAAATAAGGCGTTGTCTTTTAGATAATCTTTGTGTATAGGTCTTTTCTTATATATGCAAAGGCTTAAGTTTTGCCGATAGTTAATAGCTTAGATGCTTTAGTGTCCTATAGCTTTTTTTAATACTTATGTAAGTATTAATTCTTTAAAATAAATAATGTTAGTTTTAGTGGTTTGTACGATAGATTGTATATGTTGAGCCTTGTTGTGCGATGAATGAATAAGGTGGAAAGTAGATGGCCCACGGCTCTTTGCCCGTTTTCTTTAGATTTTAAATTGTATGTACTTAGGCGGTTAGGTTTATTGCCTTTATAGTTTTGGATATAGGCGAGTATATTATTTTTTGATAGTGGCTTAATGCTAGCATCTTTGCATAAGGTGAGATATTTTGTATAAAACCTTGCATGCTTCTTTAATGTATAGTTTATTAACTAATATTTTTTTTTTTTGCATATAAAACATTTTTTATTTGTGCGATTAAAAGGTTTTTAACTAGAAAAGTTCTCTTATGCAGCAGGCGTAAATTTAGGTTGCGCTTTTTATTTTAGGTTAGGTGACTTTTAAAAGCTATTTTTAGTATATATATAGTTTATTAAGTATTGAGAAATATATAAATCAACCTTTGTTAAAAAAATTGATAGTTTCTTCTTAGATGCTAACTTGATGGCTATATATATATTTAAAAATAGCCCTTTGTATATAGGCTTTTATTGAACGAGGGCTATTTTAAGCTTTAATATATTATAGCATGCTTTTTTTACTGCTGTATAGAGTTGGATTTTGCCCTAATACCTAGTTTTTAGTGTTTATTGTACGAGCTATATTTTGTTTAGCAAAATCTCTAGTATATTTGCTAATGTTTTGTTTAAGTTTTCTTTTTTTAATTATACAAAGGTTAAGCTGCTCTAGTTGGCCTAGTATTGGCTGTGGTTGATATAATAATTAAAGTAGGTATTGATTATGCGATAAATATTGTATTAGATTTTGTTGGGGCTAATGTGGTTGAGATAGAACTAGAGCGCATAATCTAAGAGAACGTACGATTATATAGCGTGGTATTCTTATTTGTTGATTTTAAGCTGCTTGCACACAGAGATAAAAATTCTTGCTTTGTTGTATAGAACGTTGTATAGTTTCCTAGTATAGTTTAGGTCTCTTTGCTATATTTTTATAAAAGTTTAAATTTAGTTTAATAAATATATATTATTTTATATACGCCTTAGGAGTAGCAACTTAAAAGGATTGTATTCTAAGTTTATAGGGAAAACTAAAGGAATTTGTATAGGAAAGCTATGGTTTTTATAGATAAACTATTATTTTAGTGGGACTATGCTACTTTTTTTATTGTATAAATGAGGTTTTTGGTTTTAATTCTTGGGAATTGTGTGGTTTCTTTAACAAAGCATTGCATAAGCTGTTTTTAAAAGTGCTGCCTTTTTTATTTGTCTATATTCTTTATGCAAAGCTTTTTAATTATATAGGTTTTTTTAATGCTTTTATTAATTTTGCTGCTAAATTTAAGGGTTATATATCTATTCTTCTTTTAAACTTAATAAGTTTTTAAATTAATAAAAGGTTTATTGTGTAAGCTATTAAAAAGCGGAGCTTATAGGTATTGATTGCATAAAAGTTTATTGTATAGGAGTTATTAAAGCTTTAGTATTTGTATAAGATTATTGGGTAATAAAGTTGTAACTAAGAGGATATATAAGCTGGTTATTTAGTATATTAGTTTGTTTCTTAGGAAAAATATATCTTTGGGATTAAAGGGTATTTTAAAGTATATATTTAAAGGTTTATATATTTTGTTTGAATTAATAGGTTGTTTAGCTTATAAAATCTTTTTTATATAATTGTATAACCTTATTTAAAGATAAGAGACCTTTGTATTTAGAGATAAGTTAGCTAATGTATATATTAATTTCCTTTGGATTTAATGGCTGGGTAATGTTAGGAATTTTATTTTAATAGCTATACAAAGTGCTTATTTTCTATGCTGCTAGAGATATTAGGCTGCTTTCTACTATTTCTTTATATAAAAGAAAATTTTTGTTATTGTTTTTAAGTTATTTTTAGCGTTCTTAAGGTTACTAACACTTTTAAGGTTATTGTTTTTGCTTATCTTTAGGCTTATATATATTGGCAGCTGCGGATAAGTTATTTAGATTTAAGATACTTATTATCAAGGCGTAATTATACGCTGCGTATAATCTTTAGTTTATGCAAAGGTTTTAAATAATCTTTTAACCTTTACCTTTTTGCAAAAAGAGATTTATATACGCCTTTTATTATATAGTCCGCTGATAACTTATTTAGCTTAATAGACGTAAAGGATAGGATTAAGCACAATAGTACTATTGCGCATTATCGTATGCTTAAGAGCATTTATTGTCTTGTTACTTTTGCTAATCTATGCTTGCTAGCCGCAAATATTAATTAATGTTGAATAGGCTTTTTTATATATATATATATTAAGTGTAAATAAATAATATAATAGAGTAGAGATAAAATTGTATTTAGCTTTACCTTGTACAAAGGAAAAGAGACGAAGTCTCCTGCTTTGTATAGAGGATTTATGTACGCGTTTTAGGCATACGTAATACGCGTGCCTGGTTTTGGTTTGCCGGACCATCTTAGTGGTTGGCACTGGCATCTCTATTAGCTTTTGTATAAAGCTGCAATGCTATTTATTCTAATAAATATACTTAATAAAGGATTTAGTAATATATAGATTAATATGACTAATTTTGATTTTTTAGGGAGAAATAAAACATAGGTATAAGAAAAAAAATCTAAGTATAAAGTAAAAGTTGCCTGCTGCTAATATAAAAGTAGTAAGTATAAGTGAGATGTGATATATATTAATTATTAAGAAGCTGCTGCAACTTTGATTAAGCGCAAGCGAGATAAATTAACAACTTTTCTAGGCTTTTCTAGCTGCGTTGACAAAATTAATTACTTTAACTTTAAAAGCAATCTTTTTTAAGTCTTTAAAACTATATAATATAATTACTTAACATTTGCTAATGTATATTACTTATATATAAATGCAAATAATAGTAATAGCGACATTAGCAAGAACGATGAGGGAGAGAAAGGATTATAATTGGAAATTTTTGGCAATAAGGCTTAGTTAAAACCGCAAGCGATCTAGGGGGTTTACAACTAGATTATATATTATAGGAAAAACCCAATGTTAAATGTTATTTACTTTTACTGTAAAAAATCTAAGATAAGCTTTATAACTAAGTTTTATTAGGCTTATATTAGTAACTATAGCGTTTTAAGGGTTATATAGGGTGCTTATAAGCTATAATAGGCATAAAAGTTTTTTTTTACCTAAAAATAGGTTTTTTAGCTCTAGGTATCTAGATTTTATATTGATAGTTAGCGTAGTAGTTATATGCGGCGGAGACTTTTTAGAATTAGAGACTTTGCAAAAATTTTTAACGTGGCTGGTGGTGATGTTGACTAGAATAGGGTGGCTAGGATTAATAGAGTTTTTGTTTATAGGTATTTTAATCAACGCTAGCTATTTGCTGTTGTAAATTTTATAGACGTTATTGGCATAGATGATATATTTGGGGCTAGCATTTATTTTAATAGTTAAAAGTGGGCTATTATAGGTTTTGCGCGCATTAGCCTAGATAAAGTCTACTTAGTCCTACTTTTTAATAATGGAAAATAAATATATGTTAATAGTAGAATGTATATAATGTAGTTTATACCTGTGTTTCTAAGCTTATTTTTTAGATTTAAAATTATAATAATAGTATTTTAAGAGCTAGATGCTTTAAAGCTATATTAATATAGTAGACTTTTTAAATTTGGTTATTTGCCACGCTTTTATATTATAGCTGCTTTAAGCACGCTAAAATGCCTAGAGCAAAAAGCATCGTTTGCTTTATTAAGCAGCCTAAATAGCCTAAATTTAAAATCTTTTTCTATTTTCTCTAAACGGCTTATAGCCCCAACTTTAACCTTTATTATCTTTTTATAGCCGTTAAAATTTAGCTAAAATACTATTAACTTTATATATTATATTTGTGTTTTTGATTTTAAAGCTTTAACTATCTAACATATTATTGTTTGTAGGGAAATATCCCTTATACTTTTCCTATGTTCTCTTTTATTATGCTTTTCGCTGACTTTTTCTTTTAACCGCAGATTTATCTCCTTGTTATAACTTTATTTTAAGATAGCTATAACTTGGTTATCTTTAAGCTAAGCATTTTTATTTTTTTATATTTAACTTATAAGTTATATTTACTATTATTGTTAAATTATCTTATTTTAACTTTGGGATAGCTGCTTTTGCTATTTTAGCGTTGTTAATATATAGTGCTACTATAGCTATCGCTATTATTACGCTTAGATTAGCTTTTCTAGCCTAAAGCCTATTTTTGAAAATTTAAAGCATGTAATATAGCCACTTTATAAGCCTTCCTCTTATGCACTGCCTACTACGTTTTGTTTAAATTTGCTAATTATACTTTTTAGATTTAGCTACCTTATTAACCTTTCTTGACAATACTTTGTTGCATACCTTTTATCGCCACCTTAAAGGTATGGCCTTAGATCTACCTTGTCTTAAATTTGAAAATCTCTTTTATAAGTATTTTGCTAACTAATGGTTAATAAGGGGGGTTAACATAGATTATTAGCCTGCTAAGATATATATACCTAAATATTTCTCTAGCTAAGCTTTATGATATATATTGCAAGGTTAATATTAAGAAATAGCCTTTTTTACATCTCTATTGCTAAGAAAAATCTTTTATATATATTTTAACTTATATTACCTAGGTTGTTTAAGATAATAAGCTTGCGTTTATTAATATATTGCGTTAAAAAATATACTGTCTTTAGTTAAGACTAAAGGCTAATACCCCGCTGCTAATACTCCTTTTATTTTATATATATGCCGCAGAAGACTTTTTAGATTTAGCCTAACTATAAAAGACTCTATGCTTATGGCTTTTTATTATTAACTTAGATATAGCACTAGATTTTAGAGAGATGTTTTTAGATTTGGCTTAAGTTTTAATAACTGTTATATTAACTATAGCAATAGATTATATAATGCTTTTAAATAAACGGTAATGTTTTTCTTTATTACAGCTGCTTAAGTGGCTTTATTATGCCTAAGGCTAATAATGTTTTTATAGCTGCTATTGTTAATTTAGTTTAAAGCTTTTGATTTTAGATATAGCTAATATATAATAAGCTTTTAATGTTTTTATTGGCAATTGTAATTAACCTGCCTATAGGATTGCATAATTTTAACCTAATCTGCCCTTAATAACCTAAGCTATATTGGCTGCTAAGAGCGCTACTATAAATATATAATAACGATTTAAAAAGGATGCTTTATAATGATTAATATAGTAGTAGTGATAATAATAAGCAGTATAGTGGTTATAGCGGTTATAAAAGACAAAGAGGAGGAAAGCTAAAGGAGAAGTGGCTAATTAGAAAGTAAAGAAGACGTAAAGTTAAAGGATATGCTAGAAAGTAGCGGCTAAAAAAGTGTAAGCAGCACTGAAATGCTTAAGCGCTAGGCCTAGGGGGCTATAGTAGGTAGCAGGCGTAGAGTATATAGGTATAATATACAATATAATATTATAGTATAATTGAAAGTTTCTTTTTAGACCTGCCTAACTATTAGCTATCGCTAACTTATTGTATTTTAAAAAGTTAACTAGGGCTAAATATAACGACCGACAGACCTTAGGATTATGTTGATCACAAGGCAACCTAAATCTAAAAATGTTATTTTATATATCTAATGTTGATTTAGATATAGATGATTATTAAGCTTGTTGAAATGAGCTAAATTTAAAAAGATTATTATTTTTTTTATAGATATATTTATGCCCAGCTGACTATACGTCTGTGGTATAGCTAATTTTGAAAAATGTAACTAACTTTGAAAAATTTCTATCTTTATTTGTTAGGCTAGTGTGTTGGGCGTTAAACAATTTTAGATTTGGAATAGTGGTGCAAGGATGGGTTAACCTTTTATTAAGATGTATCTCAGAGCCCTAAGACTATTTGCATTTATAAGACTATCGCTGGAATAAAGGCTAAATCTGAAAAATAAAATAATCCCTAATGCATAATAATATAAACAATACTATATAATCTTATCTTTAGCATTATAATATATTATAATTATTTTTATTATAAGATTATAAAAAGGTAAAATAGACTTATATATTTAACTATTGTATGTGTATATAATAGTGTTATTATTAAAATGGTGAGTTTTTTTTTTGCGTTATATGATGCGGGGAGTTTTAAGACCGTTTTCATAGGTTAAGTTAATATAGCTTAGGGTCTTGGTAGATTAGTGTACGCGCGCTATGGAAGTCATAGTCACCCAGACCGTCAACGAGACGTGTGAGGCAAACCCAGACAGTCCGCTGAAGTATCTTATTGTGAACGGCACCACGCATGTGCCGGTTCTATCTGCCACCCAGAAATACTGGCTGCAATGGATCAGTGACCGCTTTGCTGGTGTCCCAGTAGAGGGTGGTTGTGAGACAACGGTCATGCAGTCGTTTTTGCCCATCGAGCACTACCAAACCGAGGTGAACTATTTCCTGGAGTGGCAAACTCAGTCGTATGAGACTGCTTGATTGTATTGATGTCCAGATCACGGTGGTGTCTTTGGACCAAGAGCAGGTCGAGAATAAAAGAAACTCGGGTACCTTCGGCCACAAAAGGGAACGTGTGGCGTGACACGTCCTTCTGGAAGCGCTCGGTCAGATCTCAGGAAGCGCTTGTCGGAGGCGTAAGATTGTGCCACCGAGATCAGAATGTCGATGAACAGCAGTTTCTTGTCATACAGCCAGGCCGTGTTCAAGCTGGAGCTCGTTAATGGGGATAACGCCGCTCACCTCCAAACCACCAGCACGGACCCGACCCTGTGACGGCATGAGACCAGGCCGGTAGTGACCGCGCATGTGGCGAAGTCTTTACAGGAACCGAGATAGGTTCAGCCCCGAAATGTCGAAACAGGTACGGCTCGCGCCTCCACGTTGGCAAGCGAATATGGTGAAGAGCTCATACTTGGCAGCCATCAATCTGCATATGTAAATACGCCATCTAAATTGTCCCTAACAATGACCGCAGCTAGGCTCTATAACACCTTTACCCCTCCCATCGAATATCCGACCTCAAGGCTAGTACTGTGGCGTAGCCAAAGCGGCCATCGCAGTGCGCATCTCATCAGAGAACCAGTTGACCTTTTGGTCCTCGTTCTTCAGAGTCTTTGCAGACGCAGCGATTTCTAGGATATTCTTGATGCCCACATTGACCTGGTTCGACCCTTGGGTAGCTTCCGCCACCATGTTCATGGCCTCGACCAGGTAGCTCTTGTCCTGGAAGACCTCTTGATCCTCGAGGACGTACTCGAGCTCACTGAGACTGTGCAGACTGGGCACGGGGATCTCCTTGTTGAAGATCGAGATGAAGTCGAGCTGCTGGAGGATGCCTCGTCGAGAGGTAGTTCCCATAACAAGGAGACGGTGGCCCTTGGGTGGGATGGCACGGATGAGTGTTCGCAGGGTTTGCAGAATCGTGTTGGACATGCGAGGTCCGACAGGGTTCCACTCAATAAGACCTTCAATGTCATCGCTACAATACAGTTAGCAGTACTCTTTCAAGCGCTGTCCGGGAGACTTACATGATCAGGATGCTCAACGGCGACTTTGTCGCATCTGTGAATATCTTGTGAATATGATCTCTCTTGGCGACTTCGTCACGGTAGCCAACCAGTGATTCCGGGGATATGATTTTGATGAACGGGAATTCGGATGCCTTGGCAATGTGTGCTGCAAGGGATGTCTTGCCACTTCCGTCTGGACCATGGAAGAGCAGAGAAAATGAGGGCGACTTCGATGTCTGATCTCTCAGGGCGTCCAGATAGATCATGCAGGAGTTGATGATCTGGGCAACGCTGGGCGAGAAGTTGACGATGCCGTAGATAATGGACTTGCTGAGCTCTTCATCCGACACACCGAAAGCAGGTGTGACTTCCGAGAGTGCTGAAAGAAAGTCCGCTCGAGTGATCACAAGGTTACTGACATCTTTCGACACAGCCGCCATGCTGCCAGCTTGGGTGTGTCGATTGAACGCGAAGGACGCTGCACTCTTGGAAAGACCATTCAGCTCGGCTCCAGAAAAGTTCTTGGTCAGTGCAGCAAGCTCCGCGAGGTTGACATCTTCCGCGATACGCCCATTCTCTCTCATCTTGCTGGTGTGGATCTTGAGGATTTGTTGTCGGCCCTTCTCGTCGGGAAGACTAATTTCGACCTGAACTTCGAGACGACCTGGGCGCAGAAGCGCATCATCGATCATATCCTTTCGATTCGTCATGCCGATGAGGAGGATGTTGTTCAGTTGGTCCACACCGTCCAGCTTGCTGAGCAACTGGTTGACAACACTGTCTCCAACGCCGGTACCACCACCAGCACCGGAGCCACGCTGTTTGCACACAGCATCCAGCTCGTCGAAAATGATGACGTGCAGCTCACTCTCGTCGCCCTTCTCCTTGTATTCCTTTTCGGCGTCTGCGAACATCTTTCTGATGTTCTCTTCAGATTGACCGACGTACTTGTTCAAGACCTCGGGACCGTTGATGACCTTTGGCTCTCGAGCTTGCAACATCTTACCAATCTGGCGAGCAATCAGGGTCTTGCCGGTTCCGGGTGGACCGTACAGAAGGATACCCTTGACGTGCATGATGCCGAGCTGTTCGATCAAATTTGGAGGGAAGATTCTGGACGCGAAAGCACGCCGGAAGATGACACTGAACTCATCGTCGAGGCCGCCGATTCCGAGCGTCTCGAACTTGAAGTCAGGTCGTACGATGGCGTTGGCGCTCCGTTTGGCGCTACCCTTGAGATTCATCGGCTTGGTCGCAGAAGCTGGTGCCCTGATGAATGTAACCTCAGACTGGCGGGTCAGAATACCACGAGCTCGAGGATTGCTGTCCGATGGAGTTCCAACCTCTCCTGGCTTCTCGAGACTCATATCGATCAACTCGACAGTAGAGATTGTTGCACGGAGTGGAATGTTTTGGAACATCATGATAACCTGCTGACCCGGAGCGAAGATCTGGTTCTCGTATGTCTTGATGAACTGCTTGGCCAGGGACTCTTGGTCGTAGGGGGCATCGGTGACCTTGTTCTTCAGAGCAAACTCGATGGCCACGGACACCGCGCCGAGATATCCTTTTTGGCCAAGCTCGATGGGGTTGAAACCTTCCGCCATCACAACATCGCCAGGACTGGTGTTGTTCATCCATACTCGCTGGGGTTCACCAAACGAGATCTTGCCCGGCTCGATCAGTGAGAAGCCTTTCGCGTTGAGGATGTAGTCCTGGCCTCGTAGACGATCACCGGAGACGCGAATGGCAACCTCCTCCATGTCACCAATGTTCCAGTCTCGGGGGTGGACCGCAGCGAAGTTGCTGAAGATGAACTCGGCGTCTCTTGTGGCTTTGGGTATCGCATCCATGTTCGTGACAAGAAGCTGCCTCGCCTGGCCTCCCTGAGGCTGCGCCTGAGGGCGGTAGCCACTGGGAGGTCCTCGAGGGCTCACTTGTGGAGGCGGCTGTCTGTAAGGGTCCTGTCCGTAGGACGCGCGGGGTGGCGGTTGTTGCATTGATTGACCGCGCGGTCCGGAGGGCAGCCCTCCTCGTCCGCCGAAGAGACTCATGATGGGGATATGGGAGAGAAGGTCAAAGGTAGGGAGACTTGACGCAGCAGAGTTGTTTGTCGGTGGCTCAAAGGACTGGGCGGTCTTCGACTGTCGCAGGGAGGTCGGACGTGTCGGCAAGTTGGGTATTGTTGCCGGGGTAGGAATCTCTTTATCTTTCCAGAACGAGAGGCGCTTGGAAGACGATGGTTCCTTAAATGACCAGCATTCGAGGCTTCTGGTGTTTCAACGTGGCCTGTGGGTAGGAAGAGATGCGATGGTTGTGACGGTTTGTGCTGGTGTTTGAGAAGTTGCGCTGAAGCTGAAGGACAGTTGGGCCAGCTCAGCCTCCAAGCCATCGGCAGGACCCCTACCCGTGCAGGTGGACGACCCTTGGGGGATGACGTTACATGCGGAGTACCTGCTCACCTTTTCTTTGGTGTCGATGTACTTCATTTGACTCATATCCGCTGCATCCCTGTCAGGCACATGCCGCAAACATACTATGACCATAGCATGCGACTTCGCCGCCTTGCGATCGCGACGGTGGCACTTCACCTTTGCGATCACTTTTTCTATGCGTTGGTTGGTCTTGTGACCTGAACCGCGCATTTTGAAACCAAGATGCCACTGTACGTTGTCTCTCAAATAGCAGTTGCTCCTCAAGCACGCGCTAACCAATACCCGAATAGCCACCTCCTGGGCAAGAAGTCCTGGAACGTCTACAATGCGGACAACATCGCCCGCGTCCGGCGCGACGAGGAGGCTGCCGCCGCCGCCGAGCATGCCGCGGAGCAGCGTATGCAAGAGGCCGACGCCGCGCGGAGGCTCGCCATTCTGCGCGGGGAGACGCCGCCCCCCTTGCCCGAGGCCGAGCCCGAGATCGATCCTACAGACAAAAAATATGCGCGCACGGATAGGGACAGTGCTACAGGGTTCTTGTCGCGCAAGAGAAAGCGTGCGGGCGAGGATGACACCGACTTTGAGATGAGGTTGGTCCGAGAGAGGGCTGAGGTCGGGAACAAGGTCACGACTGCGTTGGGAGGGAGAAACGAGTCAAAGGATGTAGAGATCTTGGGCAGGGATGGGCACATTGATTTGGTGGGCGCGCCTGTCGAGAGTGGGGAGGGTAAAAATGAGGAGCATGAACGAGAGAAGGCCAGAAAGAAGCGTGAGGTGGAAGATCAATACACCATGCGCTTCTCGAATGCTGCTGGTCGAGATGGCTTCTCCGCCCGAGATCCATGGTATGCAAAGTCTGACATGCGGCCACAGGCTGCTGCCTCTGCTACGAAAGAAGAGCTTGACGCCGAGACTGGTATCGAGGCTCCGACCAAGAACGTCTGGGGTCGGGACGATCCGAAGAGGAAGGGCCGAGAGACCCAGAGGCTGACAGCGAACGACCCCCTGGCTATGATGAAGATGGGCGCTAAGAAGGTGCGCGACATCGAGAAGGAGAGAAAGAAGGAGAACGAGGAGAGAGAGCGAGAACTCAAGGAGCTCAGAAGAGATGAGCGCAGGCAGGCGAAGCGCCGGAAGAAAGACCGCCACGAGGACGACAAGGAAGGGGATCGGGATCGTAGCAGACACAGATCTTACCATTCAGAGCACTCGAGGCGGAGACACCATAGTGATGATGGAGCTCGGGAAGGAGGACGACACCACCATCATCACCGGCACAGGGATGATGAACATGGCAGGAGCCAAGAAGAGCACCATTCAAAGCGGAGTCATCGAGATGACGAAAGGGGAAAGGAACGCGACCTGTCTAGGCGGCGAGGTGATTGCAAGGAGGAATACCGCCACCGTCACAGGCACCACGGCGACGGTCATCGTGACAGATGAGACCATGGCTTAATATCAGAGATACCCAGGCCCGAGCGGCACCATAGTCGACAGGTCCTCGCAACTGTAAACTTGAATTCATCAAATACTGACCACGTCCTGTTCCCGCTGCCACACCCATCCTGTCTTCAGGCTCCGCCGTGCGCATTACTATTAAGTGATTTTAGCATCCCCACTTAATCATCAACAGCTTTTGCTTCTAGTATAACCGCCTCCCAACCCCTACAGCTCGAACTGATACGATGGACTGTTGCCCGTGCAGACTATTTCTCCTTCCAAGGCAATTGCACCTGCACGTCCCTCATATCCGCCTCGATCATCTTCACAACATCTCCCGCGCTCAGACCCTTCAAACCGGCCAGGATCTCCTCCGCCAGCTTCGAGCTCATGCCCTCCTTCCGGTCCGAGTACAGGTCCACACCCTCCTTGGTGAACAGCGTCGGCGCGAACCACGTAACCGCCCACCTCTCGACCTCGTCCTCCTTCCCCTCGACCTTCCTCTCACCCCATCCCAAGATCTCCCAATGACTGGTGACAAAGCCCAACAGACCCTTGCCCCGCCAGTCCCACGACCCGGTGTCGCTCTGGCCGCACGCGGTGTCGACGCCCGCGACCGTCTTCAGCCCGCCCTTGCCCGAGGCCTTCTCGTACTCGACGAGGTCGTCCACGCGCGGCCTGGGCCCGCTCGCGGAGGGCGGAGAGGGCGGCAGGGGTGTATAGGTGATGCGCACGTTGCGTGCGGTGCGCCACATGGATAGGGTGGAGTGGGTCACGGTCCAGGTGCGGTGCAACCACTCGATGGGTGGGTTGGGGAATGTTGATTCATCGTTGGTGGGTGCTGATGCGCCCTTGGCGTATTTGGAGGGAATCCGGAGCTTGATGTCGGCGCTGGCCATCTTGAACCGTTGTGGTCAGGCACGATGAAAATGAGAATTGGAGTAGTGTGCAAATTGGTAAGTGAATGACAATCACGTCTTCATATCATGGAAGACTTCACACAATGAACATCTTTGAGAAATTGATAGCCGTGAGGGTGAATGGGAAGTGGAAGGAGTGATGTTGAAGCTGCCCCTGCGTCCTGTGTGCCATCCAGTTTCAGCAGGTGATGTCAGACGTGCCGGCCCCTTCCTCATTGGCAAAGAAATTTTAATTTTAGAGCGAGAGCCTGCCCTAGTTTTAAACGCACAAAAGATCCCTCGAGATCAGTGATATGAGAATCCTTCACCAAACACTCCTGTCCCGAAGATTGAAGATCCAAAATTCAGGTTGGTGAGGCAGTCGTTCCCAAATGCCACGAACAAAGATCGACTGTGGCGCCAGGTGCTGCGGATTTGAGGGCAAGGGTTTTGGGCGCTAGCCTCTTAGGGTTCTAGGGGCTGTTCCCCTACTGCTCCAAAGTCCCGCTCTTGCAATCCAGTTAGTTCGACTTTCCTTCTTCAAGTGAGCCTCCTTCCAGCACAGAACGACCTCACTTCCACTTCGCAATAGACGCTCTCGCAGTTTGCCGTCTTTCTGATCTCACTTCATTGCACCTGCGGTCTCATCAGTTGCCTTCTGCCAAGTGCCTTCATAGTTTTGGCGTTACGCCTTTGGTGTGTCTCGAGGGGAGCTTTTCTCAAGGCTGTTTTCACCGGACGTCAGGCTCAGAGGGTATTGGTCTGAGAGTGCTCGCACATCCGATCTCTTCAAATTGACCTCCTCAGCAACATGGCGGAGATACCCCTTGACGACGAAATGGAGGCAACCGCCATGGCGGAGGCGATGGGCTTCTCGGGCTTTGGGATGCAAAGGGCTTCCAAGAAGCGCAAGTTCAATCCCCAGGCAGATGCGGCTATTTCCGGACTTCCAGAGAAGCCAGACGCGTCCAGCAGCACAGGAGCAAATTCAGCGCCACTGGGCGAAAGGCGGCTCCCACCGCCGTCAGCGGGTTTGCCGTCGCGGCCGCCTGTCACAGCTAAGAAAGCCAAGGGGGGAAACGCTGATGAGATTGATCTGGACGACGACGATGTGGAGAATGGCACAGAGCCCGGTGTGAATGTCGATGTGGATAGCACACAGCCGCGTGCAGGAAAGATGGAGTCATCACAGATTGGGGTCAACAGTATTGTTGACGACGGCCCGCCCGGTCTCAATGCCCAAGCTGCGGGCCAGTTCAGGAAGCATCATACGTTCCCACAAACGCGGGCTGGCGGCCGGGGTCCTACAGAACAAGGCCATGGAGTCATCGGTGCGGACGGGAAGCCTTGGTGGGATGGATACTACGACGCGAAGATGAACGAGAACCCGTGGGAGAGGCTTGAGAAGCAAAAAGGACTGGGGCCACGGGGGGCGTGGCTGTCAAGAGACGGTAATTCGACGGATGGGACACAAAAGACACAGCCGGCGAGTGCCAACGAAGCGATCGTGGGTGGGAACGAGGCTCCTAGCCAGGAGTTCGAAGGCTGACGGCTGCACAGAAGCCATAGGGTGGCGGCTCATCTGCTTGCGGCTCCATATAGGCAGGCCGAGGAAGAGCCGTCGTTGGTCCAATGAGACAGGACTTAAGCGGGCCGTACCAAGGACGATCCAATTACCGGCATGGGCAGCCTTTCAACGTCAACGTTGAAATAGAGACCGGACTCGAGGCGGCACATACCATTTGCGATTGGTGGGAAACGAAGCAGCGAAGCGGGACTCTGTTCAAGGACATTGCATCGCATCTGTCAAAGCTTCAACACTCTCGTTCACATCAAACCTCTTGATCGATTCGATGTATCAAGTTTCGGTCCGGTCCGGTCGGAATGGAAGAGGTGACCATGTTATCGGATTACAGGACCTGTCACGTGATGTCCAAAAAGGGCAACCTTCAGCTGCAGGGACGTAGTCCCAGGAGGAAGAGGGCTTCACATCGTCACATGACACAGCCCATGTCGTCAACACAGTGTCTACCTGTACACAGCAGCACACCGAAACCCTCTGAAGGTGCCGTCTACCACGGGAGTCACACTGTACGGTCACCCTTCACGTCAGCAGCACATGGAAAGAGTGGCAGGGTGCTCACGAGGTAGCGGACAAGGGTGGCCTCGGGTCACAGCACATCAAGTCACCTACTGCCCTGGCACCCACGAGTCGTCCCCGGGCCCGAGAGGGAGGGTCGCGGACCCCCTCAACCTCAGGGACCCCAGCAGAAGTGTACCACTCTGGTATTTGCCTACAGGCTACGGAGAATAAATCAACAAGGAACCTGAACACCCCCACAACGCTGCCCCTCTCCCATGATCTGTCCAATGAGCGACTCGATGCAGCAATCTGTGAAGAAGACAAGACGACCACCGTAGCCCCATGGGGCGCTGCCCTTCCAGAAGAGGCAGTATCCACGGCCCCGAAGAGGCAAAGTGCCTGTGTGTCCCTCCCTCCATCTCCGCCATCCCTGTCCGTCGTCCTCAGCCCTTGCTCCCTGCCGTAGTGTTGCGCTCGGCTCGGGCCTTGGAAGGATCGTGGGGTGGTGGACAGGGCGGGTGCTTCCTCGTGCGCGAACCATGATTTGCCGCGCCCGCTACTCCGCCCAAAACAACGTGCCATGCTGCGGGTGTGCTGTGCTTCGCTGCGTCTGTCATGCGAGATCAGAGTAACTTCGATCTCACACCCCTCCCCCTGACCGGTCGGTCGGGTCCTGGCTTGCCCAGCACACACGCCCCCTACCTACATGACCTGCAGAGTGTATGGGAAATCACAATACACACACACGCACGCACCCACTTCTTCGCTCTGTGCCCACTCCGCATGCTGATGTACCTGTACTTTTGAGCCCCGTTCGTCCAATCATGAGGTCGTAAAGAAAAGAAAGCCGCCGTGCCAATGAGGAAACGTGGGAAAATCAGAAAACAAAACTCCTAGCCCCCCCAGATGATAGCCAAACAAATTCTCCGTGAACGCCAGTGCCTGGCGGCAGACGCACGTGGCCGCCCGCGCGCGCGCTCGCTTGCCGCCCAACCTCCACGCACACCCCTTCTGCAAGCTGGCAGCATGTGCAGAACAGATGGGCCGGGGGGGCCTTTTGGAGGGGGGTGTGAGTCGAGCGAAGACGCAGGGCGAACGCGGAATGCAGCCCTATGTGATCTGGGATCTGTGTGATGTGCAGGAATGTGAGATCCGCCACCAACCAACCCCTGCCCAGATCTGGGCGAGCAAGGGTGGTAAATGATGAAGGGAGGGTGGGTACTCGCTGCTCGCGAGTTACCTTTTTTAGTCGAAACGAAATGACAGTCGATGTGAGGTTCGTGGGTTAGGTGAGCTTTTCTGGCGTGGCCTTGTCCCTCGTGTTTTTTTTTGAGCCTCAACCCAAAATGGACGTCGGCCGAAGCTGGGCTGCAAAAGCAGCAGTCGGACGCTTAGTAGCCGTCTGGAGACGGGTATCGAGCGCGCGCCTTGCTGTACTCCTTGCCGTGCTTTTTCGACGCCTTGGTCTTCAGAGATCTGCAATTCGATCTGTTAGCCCGATTCTCAGAACTGTTCGCGTTTTGCGAGGCTGCCACATTGCACCCGTGAACCGCATCCGTCTCCCTCGCGAGGAGGCAGTGGAAACGATTTCGCGGTCCATACGCAATTTTTCGGCGCCACCGCCAGCTTTCTCACAAGATTCCCAAGAACTTGGTTCTCTGCACAAGAGTGCGTGGAAAATACTCACGAGACTTTCTTCTGCGTCCAGTCGAGGTTCTGGCGCACTTCGCGCGCGTCCTCCATGCCCTCGGCGAAGCGAGCGCGGGATCTCGCGAGGCGAGCCTGCGCCTGCTTCTGCAGGTCCAGGAGCTCGCGGTGCTTCGCATTCAGGCGGCCAGAGCTGTTGCGCACGGAATCATGTTAGCCAGCCGTCCTCGAATTTTTCCACTGCTCCAAAACCTTGAAATTGGGTGCAAAGCGCCCCGCTGCTCTCCGCCCGCAAACGGATCGCAGGTCGTTGCAGACAAGCACGGTCGGTCACCCGAGACCCGTCCGCAATGCAACCGAAATCCTGCAGATCTGCGCGGAATCGAGAGGGGGGCAAGTCTCTGCATTTGTGGGAAAATGGTAGAACAAAAAAAAGACTCACGTTTGCGCCTGCGTAGCCACGGCCTTGTCCAGGGGGAGCGGGTCGAAGGCGTTGGTCAGGTGATCATGCATGTACTCGTTGAAGTCGACGCCGCTCGCGGAGCGCTCCGACTCGTAGTCGCCGTGGGAGCTGCCCGCGTAGCTGGCGGTGGCCGAATAGCCGGAGTATCCCGAGTAGCCGGGGTTGCTGTACGAGGGGACGCCGGAGCCGGAGCTCACGGAGGCGTCGGCCTCGGGGGGAGAGACGGAGTAGGTGCTCTCCGAGCGGTAGTAGGAGGGGTAGTGGTGGCCCTTGTTGGGCATGGGCATCGGCAGAGTGCCGGAGTAGTACTGCGTGGGAGAGTAGGAAGACATGATGTGGGTATTTTGTGGGGAGAAGGTTTGTTATAAAACGAGGTGGTACGATGGAAGTGAATTTGTAGAAACTCTAGAATAGAGACTGCTCGTGATCAGAGGAGAGAAGTGACTCTCTAACGTGATGTGTGGGTGGGTGGGTATGTGTGTGTGATGGGGCTTGATGCTGAGCGTTGAAGACTTGGCTGACTGGAGCAGGACTTCTGCTGGAGGCCTTGAGAGTTGTGCTTGAGGAGTTTAAAGAAGGAAGAAAGAAGGAGAAGGAGGAGATGGATCAGACCTGAACAAGAGACACCTTTTTATACTTTTCTCGACGGCTTCCCCTGTCGACGAGGACCCAGAGTCCCGTGATCAGAGGATAAGACAGGTTGACTCTATTCGTCGAGCGAGGAGGAAGGCCCCCGCTCAAGGTGAAGTCAAGATAGCAGGACGAAGGGGGACGGCGATGGCGGCTATCCCTGCCACGGGTGTTTGATGGCCTCCTACCCACACTCCTCCCACGGGAGGTGGACCAACGGGGAGGGGGACGAGCATGCCGGTTGGGGGTGATCCCTGGGGGAGAAGAGGGAGAGGGAAAGCATCGTATTGGTCTGCTGACAGTTTCGATTGATCAGAGGAAGAAAGAAAAAACTGGAAGGCAACATGTGCATATGCCGAGAGGTGAACATCACGGCCTCGCATTGGTGGGATGTGACATGGTGGAGGGGGACCAGACTGGGGGAAAAGATCGGTCTGGTCCAGCACGACATAGCTTGACGAGCAGGAAGCAAAGAAACGGGGACGGAAGGGGCAAAATCGATCAAGATGGAGCCAGATTCCGGAGCCTCAGAGGCAGGTTGCAGCGTTTGAAGGGCACATGAGAGTTGAAGGAAGGGTGTGAGCGTATCAGAGTCAAGGACCAGACGAGACATGGCGAACAAGGGTCCATGACTGGCAGGACGGGTACAGCGAGATGCAAGAGGAAATGCCAGGTCTGGTCGAGCGGGCCGGGGGAGGGGGAGGGGGAGGGGGAGGGGGAGTGGCAGTGGGAGACGGGCCTCTCACAGCGTGTGATAGGCTCTAGGTCTGGGTCTGGCTCTGGGTCTGGCTCTGAATTGGCAAAGTACAACGGATGCAAAAGGGTATAAAGTATGGCAGGGCACGGCAGGGTACGGCAGGGCATGGTAGGGCATGGTAGGGCAAGGCAGGGCAGGGGAAGGAGGCAAGCATCGGCTAACGGGGGCTCTCTCTCTCTCTCTCTCTCTTTTTTTTATTTGGCTGGGATGGCACGGGATACGATAAGATGGGATGGGTCTTGGCCAAGAGGTGGAAGTCGACATGCAAGATGTCAGAGAGACGATGTAATCCCAAGTAGCTCCGAGGTCCAGAGGACAAGACCGACATAGGTAGGTCTCTTCCGTTTGGACCGTTTGGACCGTTTGATAGCGGGCATCCGGAACAGAGCAGGCGGGCAGGGTAGGGAAAAGAGCAAGATGGGGCCTCAGACAATCAAGATGCGCGCTTGAAGAATGTGGAGTTACATCCATCCTTACACAAGTGTACATACGGCTTGCGGTACAGGACTGTGAGCGACGGCCCTGTGGGATCAAGGTACGGAGAACGCAGTAAGGTCCAGGTCTCCGGGTGAGGTGAGGATCGAGCCGAAGTACCGGTACCAGATCGATCTCGTGGCCGGCCGGATGGCTGTCCAATGACAATGACCGGGAGTTGAGGGAACAACAGCAGTTTTCTGCTGCTGGCTCCGTGGTCAGCCCGCCAGCCCGCACAGCCCGCGGCTCACTGCGATTTGCCAAAGGCAATCTTGGTGAGACACGAGATTGAAGATGCAGATGCAGATGGCAGATGGCAGACAGACCCCACGACTGGTGTGGGCCAGTCTTACGAGGACAATGTGTCTGGTTCCTCTGCTTGGTGGTGGTGGTGGTGGTTTTGGTGCTTGTGGTGCTTGTGGTGCTCGTGCTTTGGTGCTGATAAAAGTCCAACGCAAGAATTAAAAGTGCTGGCGTTCGTTGCCAAGGACGCTCACAGTGTTCGTCGTGCAGACCAAAGCCAAACAGATGGCCTGACGGAAAGGGGACAGGACAACCAGATAGTAAGTACTTGACTTGACATAAAACTGCAGTAAGCCTGCAGTTGTGCAATGCGGTCAAGCCCAGTTCCTGATGGCAGAGGAGATGTGGTCAAATCAGGCCGGGTCAGGCAGAAGTGCAGCAGAGTCGGGCTTCTAGCCTAAGGTAGCCTTTGCGCGATGATGCTGATTGATGCTTGTCAAGTCCAAGCCAGGCGCAGCTGAAGGTCCGAATGTGTGCCCAGTACCGCGGGTGTGATGTGCGGCACTGCCACAGGGTACCGGTACTTACAGTACCTTACCGTAAGCGGGTGCTGAGGGACATACATACAGTACAGCTTGGTACAGACAAGCCGTGGCTGCCCAGTGCCGACATCTGCGAAGTGGCGAGCGAGCCCAGTCATCGTTGCGGCGCAAATTGGGTGCAAATGTGTGCCAGGTGTTGTCAGTTCGTGCAAAGAAAAACTTTATGAATCACATCGGAAAAAAGTCAGGTTCAAGCCACTGACCAGCGCATCAACTCACCAGCGCACCGGCCAGAAGCAGCAGCGCTGTGGCGCCCCGAACGAGCTGTTTGGGGAATTATTGTTTCTGGCCAGGGCCTGCAACACGATAAAGGGTCGTTTGGCCCTGGAAACGGAAGGAATACTGCCTGTCACCTTGGTAGCTTTAAATCTTTTTGGGCAGTTGTGGGGGAATTTCCAGCGAGTAATAATGCCTGTTGGCGCTAGAGAATACGTTGAAACGGTTCAGATCAGGAAAAACTCGGCCTGCTGTGATTGGCCCAAAACGCTCAATTCGCGTGGGGTCTTTCCCCTTCAGGGATCATCCCTCGGGTTTTCCCCGGCTCTATCTCCTCCTTCCTCCGCTCCGGTCTTCCTCGACGCCTTGCCCACAGCTCCTGACGACATACCAACACTTTTTGTTGCACATGCGTGCCAGTGCTGCAACTCTTCGACCGCCCTGTCTCGAAGCGTTCCCCAGCCTTTCAACTGCAGTCTCAAAATAATCTTGCTTATGACGACGAGCCTTTGTGCCCATTGCACTTCCTCTCTTCAATCGCCCTGATGAGCTGGTCAGCTTGCGGAACATGCACACGCACGCGCAGACGACCAAATGCAATGCAATGCACTGCACTTTGCTTCGTCTTGTAATGGCCACAGTCGGCCAAGTAAAGCACCTCTACCGTTGGGGGCTGCATTTCACAGTAACGGCTGACTCCTCGTCTCGCCGGGTTGCAGCAAGTCTTGGGCACGACCGAGTACCTGCAGATACTCCAAATCTTGCTGCGCCGAGCCTACGACACATCGACGGTACTTGGTGCATCTGCCTGGCACACACGGGCACGCCGTGTTGCCGTCGCCTGCTCCTCTCAGCGTTACGATGGCCGAGCCCCAAGTCGCACTCAAGCTTTCTGAAACGAAGCGCATCTGCTTCGCGCGTCTGTCATGCAAAAGCCTCTCTGGTCAGACCGACTTCCGCCGTCTGCTTACCCAGATCCATCTCCGCCGTACATGTTGCAGGCGTCCGCCGTATTCGATCAAGCTCATGGCCCTCATCTAATCATGTATGCAAGGCGCAGGAGAACGGGGCAGCGGAAATTGTGAGCAGCCCAGGATTTGAAAAGTGCATGTCAAGATGATCTCCTCTCTTGACCTGAGAAGGCTCGTCATACGGTATGGCTCTTCAATCTTGGTACTCTGGCTGGTGACGACCGTCAGACCTGCCGGGCCGCTACGCCCTGGACCTCATCCTGGACTCGGCTCGCCGGATGGAGCAATATCTTGCTCTGTTCAGAGACACCTCGTGTGTTGCGACTGTGCATTCGCACTTCAGGATGACCGTGTTCCACGGATGATCCTGGATTGCCCCAGACATAGCTTTGAAAAACGTTCCAGTAGTCGGGACCCAGAAGGGCACCCTTTGCAACCGAATGGACTGACGCTCTTGGCAGGCTATGATTCTTCACTTTCCATCGATTCAAGAACGATGGCATGTCTCTCGCATGCGTCACGGGTTGCTGTCTCTTACCCGTCGTGTGGCAGTCTTCCTCTACTCAGCCTCTGCCTAAGCGCGGGGTACAGCGACGTCAGGATGGGTGATGTGGCCGTATGCAAGCCTGGCAACCAGCCAGACAGTCGGGATCATGGATTGTCCGTCGACGACACAATCTTCATAAGAAAATCGTCCAGTCCACCAAAGGACCATTCACAAATTCACCCGGGTTGGCCCAGTCGATATTGAGTCTAGCCGAATGACATTGGTTCGCTCCAGCACGGTCCGATACCACCCTCCATCGGGACTGGGCCTTCGCCTTCTCTCACCGCAACAACTTCTTCAACTTCCCCATCGTCAAGGGCCGAAGTAGTGCCAATGACACGGCTCAGGTCGTAGGTCTTCTGCGACGATCGAAGCTCTTGCTAAGCGTGCACAGCAGCCGATCTTCACATAGATTGTGCCTAGCAACACAAGCGCTGTGATAGGTCGGGTCCCACTGGACTGACAAGATGCGTCCCACGTGAGCATATGCAGGCCCGGGACCAAGACAACTGCCATAGGCCCGGGGCAAAAGCTGCTCTTGCTCGGCAGGAGGCAATGGTACACTCCCGAGGCTTTCATTCTTGTGCATCCCCTCCATCGATGGGTGCACCAGGGAATTTCTCGGTTTGTGACATGTCCCATCATTTTGTCAGAGCCGAGACCGTATGAGTTTCAACCACAGATACCATAGAACATACCGAAGGACTTGAGACCTCGCCCAACGCGAGGACTCGGAAGACCTGTCGTTTCTGGGCCTGTCGCGGCTCAGCGAAGGGGCGGGGCTAGTGTGTTAACAACTTTCGAGAGCCGCTCGTCGCCCCAACATGTTCGGGACCATGTCGCAAATCAGCTGTTGTCTCTTTGCATGTGGTCACCCTCTGAGCAGACGGGCAGCAGCAGGAACCCGACCGACTGGTAGGGCTTGCCTTAACTATAATTTAGCTGCAGCGATCCTGTTACGCAAAGCGCCGGTGCCGCGGACATCCAGGATATGTTTTCACGACATGACCCGCGAAGGCCTCGACTTGCGCCGATCAGGCCACTTGGCGACCTCCGCAATTTCTGCGCCCGCTCCTGTGCAATGAGAGGGCAGCTCTAGCGTCAGTACGTTCACTGAGACATTCCTTGGCTTTCCGATTGGGTCTCATGAAGTAAATAATGTATAACGGTCCCGTGCTTGATCTTGTAGCAGTACGGAATTGCTTTCCCTCATGGAGGTGGATGATGGTTCGTTGTCGCCACCACCAAGGACGTGGGCACTTCAGCCGCGGGCACTTCTGCCTCTGAGAAGATCCAAAGAGGAGCTCATACCAGGATCATATCCTCGGAGGACCATCGACAATTAGCACTCAGCGTGCCACCTGTTCGCTACATATTGGAGCCCGGAGCAGAAGCTTTTCGCACCCGACGCCCTGGAAGCTCGCGCGAAGCTATGACCCATAATGATGCGTCCGCGGGCGCCAGAGCCACGTATTTGGGCAGTCAAACCACGGGCCCGTCGTGTCCCTGACATGCAGTCGAATGCAGCAGGATATGCTCTTCCGCTAGGTGGTTCTTGCCGCTCGGCATCGCGTCACCATGATGATTGTTTCGTAAATCCTTCTTGAACAGGACTCAGCGGTCCCAGTGCGCTGAGGCCTTGAGTATCATTGAAGACATCCCCGTATAAATCCCCAAACTGGAGAGTTCTTGATATCCTTGATGCAGCAGGTCGTATACTCGTACATGGCCCTAGGCTCTCGCGTCGAAGTCCGCGAGGATTCCGCATCGATGCTGCCCTTTGCCGGTGAGCGTCTTTGCCGCGTAAGGAATGGCATTCTCGGGTGCATGGAGGCGCCTTCGCCTTCACGGAAAGCAGGGTTCTTTGAGTGAGTGTGCCCAAATGATGCCTCGCGACCCTTCTCTTGGACCCGGTGTTGACGTTCTACGTTCACTTCACACAGAGCGAGAAGCGGCAGAATCGAGATGAGTTCCTAGATGAGCTCAGAAGTAAATTTTTGAATCCATTGGCTCTTAATCGAACTGTGAAGGTATGGATCAGGAGCATGGTATTGGAGTGAAGACGCCGCAGCGCTTTTCCGCCTGGATAGAAGATGAACATGTCTCGGTGGACCGCGCAAACGTCCTCCCCCATGCCTTGTTAATAAACGGATCCAGATTATGGCATGGGATTCCTTCCAAAGATTGTCCTCAAGAAAGTATTTGGACTTCGTGATCATCTTCCGCGCCTTCAGGGGCGGTCTCGACCAAGCTTGCGGTCGTCCGATCTCGCCTTGGACCATTTCTAGCTGGTCTATTCCCCACTGTCGTCGCAGCATCTGTCACTCAAAGACGCGATAGACTATGGATATGGGGCGGGAATTCTGTGAGTTAGATGTGCCTCATTGCCTGTGGCAAGAAATATCCTGCAGTGAAGACTCAGATCAGTCGGCCCCAACCCCCAAGCCAAGGAGAGCGAGGGGGATGGGCAAGCAGGACAACGGCGAGACCTCTTCCATAAAAAGAAAGATTATGATCATTACACTGTGTACTATTTCAAATGTGACGGCTGGGAGTGTCAGAGGGTCATCACCCGCGTTGATTGAGCGAGGCTGGCCAATACCTGCACTAGACCGCCTGCACTGTCTTCTGCGCAGCAGTTGCCAATCAGGCAATGTGACTCCTCCACTAAGTCCCAGACATAGACCTCACTGTTCAGGTCTAAGGCGATTCTAGAGCACAGTCTGCTTAACTAGCAAGAGCAAGGGAATGCAGGCGCTGTTCGACCTGGCCCCTGGGTCGGGAGCAGCCTCCCGGGCTCGGCTGGCCAGGCCATCACAAGCAACGAGCGATTGCCTTTCCCATCAGCTCTCTCAAGATTGATCAGGACCTATGTGGCTAAGTAATCCAGTGACTCACATATCCTATTCTAACCTGAGAACGTAGACTAGGCTGTGTTTTGACCGGGCGAGGGTCGACTAAGAAGTCGTCCACTTAGGGACCACCAGTCTGTGTACAAGCACTAAGAGCCCTAGCGGGCAGAGAATTGAGGAAAAAAAGGTCAAGACGGAATGCTTATACCACTGCAAGTTACAATGCGAATCATGTTGAGGGCTATTTCTTTAAAAGACCTGGTATCCTGTCCCCCACTTCAAATGTTTGAAGGACCTTTCCTCACACTCCACAGTCCACACTCTCACACCTGAACATAATTTTAATCGATTCCTACTGTAACCGTGGTCTTCATTGAGTTCTTACCATTCGGATTGCTAGACGTAAGTGTTCCACGAGTTCAACGATCGGTTGATGACCATCAGCGTAGTATCAACACTGCAGTTTGTAATAGCTGCTGCTCTACATTGTTCTTTTTCGTGTTCTATCGCATTGTTCCGCACCATGTTGCCCAATCACAGATAATTTCTATGGCAAGTTGCTTCACTTCTTGTCACAATCTGTCCCACGACAGACCGTTTCTTTTTCCTTTTTTTCTTTTTTCTTTTTGAAAATTCTCTCCTTTTTGTTTCTGACTGTTTCTGTTCTCAGTCTCCCGAGCCCTGGGGTCCATGGAGGCCTCCCCTCCCTCCTCATTCAAAATCTCTGGGTTTGGCATTTGCCGTCTCTCCTCCCCAATACGGTGACTCCTCGCCCCTGAAGTTTTGAAAATTGCAGATCATTCTTCAGTAAAAAGACCGGACTTGCGTCTCTTTTGCCTTTCTCCTATGTATGTTGTGCATTCCTCCTTCGTTTCGTTTCATGGCGCGCAGGTTTTAGCGACAGTCTTCATAACGTGCATACGCGAAATCTTTATGAACCTTAACCTTTGGGGATAGTTTCTGTTGAGAGCAAACAGTCACCGTAGCGGAACCAGCTCTTTTGAATCATCTCCTTGGTTTGGCTTGTCCTTTCTTTGAGACTGTGTATCCAGTATCAAGAATATAATTCTCTACTTCTTCTGGAGCAGTCCCCAGCTATATTCTGATGATACTAACCGCAGCTGCGAATTGCTTCCTGGAGACAGCCAGATATTTAGTAATAATCACTAACATTGCTCGCATCAGAAAAGCCACCGATTATCCGAGAGAACCCATTTCAAGGCCACATACACACATACACCGCCCAAGAGGTCACCATGGTCCGCACCAATACCCTCATGACCGACCCCTGGAAGTACCTGGGCGTGCCCCACGGCGCCTCCGCGGCCGCCCTCACGGCGGCGCACAACAAGCTCCGGTGCCCCCAGAGCAACAGCGGCAAGGTGGAGGCCGACGACGACGACGCCTCCTCCCACCACACGGAAGAGTGCCGGGCCCGGCAGGACCGTCTCGATCTCGCTGTCATGCTGGCGAGCGACGAAACCATGTTCACGCTGTACAAGGCTCTGAACGAGGACCTCGGAGGGGGGGAGGACGAGGAGGAGGCGAAGGCGGACGCCGGCCCCGAGATCACCGCGGCGCCGTGCCGGGGCCCGGCCCCGCCGGCCGACGGGAACAGCAACGGCGTCGGTGGTTCTCGTTGGGCGAGGGCGGTCGCTCGGGCGGAGGGGCTGGGGTTGACTGCCGAGGAGTTCGACCGGTACATGTACGGCAGGTATTCGCCGGGCAGGCAATGGGTGGACCTCGTGTCCTGCGAGGCGGAGCTAGAGGTCAACATCGACAAGTGCCTCTTCGAGAAGTTCCAGTCGACCAAGGATGATGAGCCCCCGGGGTAGGGGATGCAGGCTCTCAAGTCCGCGAAGTGGGAGATGAGGAGGGCACTGAGTCAATAGCGAGCCTTGGAACTGGTCGGCTTGTACGTCTGGGTAGCGGTTCCGAGACAAATTGGACGGGGATAGCGTTAATGTGTTTTGTACTTGTCGGGATCTACTCCTTTGGACAAGTTGAATCTCTAGAGATTGTACGATACGGCGTGTCTTGGGTTTCCGAGGAACTTTATTCAGCCCAGATGGTTTGGGTAAATATATAATAAATTGTTGTTTGGCTGAAGACTCGTTTAGTTTTGAACAATCAGTCGTTTGGTCTACCGTAGCGGTTCCGATTCCGCTTGTTGGGATGGCAAACCCAAACACCAGCCAATAAAAGGGTGTATATGTCAACTTGAACGTTGCCTCGTTAGATCGCCGTGCGTAATGTTATGTCAAGATTCTTTCCAATATGTCTTCGGTGAGAAGTCGTTCTGACAGATTTTCATCCAAAAATCTTCAGGAAGCCCCATATGCCCACACCACTCAAAACAGGAATCGTCAGGTTGTCGTCCCATCCGAATATGTCCGCGACCTCGCTCGCTGCAGCAGCAAAACCCGACCAGGCGCTCACGACAGCAAGCGCCAGGCCTCCAGACATGGTAGCCTGGGCATCGGTCAGGCCCACGGCACTCGATACCGCATGAGGAAGGCTCAGAGAGCCCTTGAACAAAAAACCTTCGTCACCAGGCATGGGCCCCACAGTCGGGGCCAGCCATCCCCAGAAGGTACCCGCGGTGACCACGCCCACGACGAAGGCAGCGGCAGACCCGGCGAGGGACTTGCCCTTCCTCAGGCGCGGCGTGTACCTCCCATACAATCTGCCAAAGGTGCTGGCCGCGGTGTCGCACCAGCTCAGCAGCAGGACGCCCATGACGCCGACGTCCTTGGGAAACGAGTAGAGCACGATCCACGCGCCCAGCAGGTAGAAGATGACGCCGTTCCAGCCCGCGAACTCGCTCTCGCGCATAAAGGCGCCCATGACCTTGACGTAGAAGCGGTTGAACGAGTCGTTGGCGTGGCGGATGTAGTCGACGGTCGCGATAGGGATCAGGGCGCCCATGAGCCAGGGGCATACGGACTGGGTCTGTGTGCCGGAGACGTACAGCCAGATGACGAGGAAGCCGATGGACGTGTGGAGCAGTTTTCGGGGCACCTCGTGCTTGTGCACAAAGGTCCGCCAGTGTCGATGTATGGGGATCAGTCCCAGGGGGCTCGGGCTGCGACTGAAGTCCCGCCAGCTCCAGCCTGGAGATTGGGCCGAGTTTGGCGACAGGTGCCCGTTCACCTCAGGGGCCTTGCCATTTTCTGCGAGCGGTTTGGCCGCGCCATTTTCAGTAGACACGGGCGTCAGACCGTTGAGCCTCGCTGAGGCCAGTGGGCTTCTGCTTCTTGTGCGCGCTCTTCGCAGCCCGTTGCCCCCATCCTCGTCGGGACTTTCTTCAACAGGCTGCGGTGTGGCCAGCCTCTTGCGCCTCGATGCCGATCTCGTCGTGGGGCCAAAGTATGAGGAGTCCTGCGAGGAGCCTTCTCGTTCGGAGGGTGTTGGACTCGGAGAGATGACGCGCGGTGTGGCCGGAATGACCGGCTTTGCTGCGAAGGACATGACCTGGGACGGAAACGGCGGCAGGACAGGATACGCGACGGTGCCTGAAGTGAAGCTGCGTACGTCGCCCAGTCGAACAAAGGGCCAGAGAGAGGAGGAACAAGTAGAGTGGAGATGTCTGTCTTTGCGTGACCGGCGCGTGTTGGCGTGGTCAGAGGGTTGGTGGGGGAGGGAGACGGGGTTGGAGGGAGGGTTGGAGGGGGAGGCCTTGCAGCGGTGCAAAGGAAGGTGGAGGTGGGCCGCGATGTCGTCGTAGGGATCCAGATTGAGGTCGGATCTTTTACTGCGGCAGAGCGTAATGACTCCGCCACATGTTGATAGGAGGGTAGTCGGGAAGAAGAACAAGAACAAGCAGAGGTAGCAGATACTCGAGGCAGAATCACACGTCAGAAACGGATGCGGACCGGGCGGGCGGTCTTTCACAGGAGCCCGACGTGGACGGTACAAGAAAGCACGGTAATTTCGATGTGGAAATGTGAAGATTCGGGCACTGCACTGCACGCCGGAATATGCGACAGTGGGACAGAACTTGCAAAAACCAGGGAAAAGGCGGCGCCGAAGAAACAGTGGATGATTTGGAGTTTGAGTTTCTGGTTGGTTTGCAACCGATGACATTGATTTGTCACTCGTGTCCTTGTGCTTGTACAGTACCTCTTGTTTCTTGTTCAGCCGGACAAGAACTTCAACGCTGCCCTGCCAGGCCTGCCACCCAGCCTGCCACCCAGCCTGCCACCCAGCCTGCCCTGCCCGTGTGGCCTGTGCACGCGACCAACTCCACCTGCAACTTACTTACCTGCGAGGCAATCAATGAATGTACCAGAGACATGCAGACTGCCAGGCATGTGACGGCCCACACCGACATTCGGCACCGTTATCATTATCGAATGATTCCCACATGGCAGAGGCGTCCTATACTGGTCTTTGAAGATTGTGTTGAGTGTAAATGAATTTTGGGTGCGCATACTGGCCGGACGCCCAGCATGGCTTTGGCAAGGATGGAATGTCGTCAAAACCCCCTCGAGACATCAAACCAGACAAGTCCGAGAGATCGGCCCCCGGCCATTCCGGCGCGCGCTACGGCCGGCTGCTGCGATAAGATAACCTTATTTTCTGGTCTTCCGCGGCCGGCAGGGAAAAGTTCTTGGACCAAACAATACCATCAACACCGTCTTCGACATCGCCAAGCGCCAAGCCGTACCTTCTCTTGGCCAGATCAAACATATACAAAGGGAGACTTCTAACGCCTATCGGTCCATCATTTCCTTCCGCGGAAGATCAAAGGCCTCCCGTGGGCGGGAACGGGCGCAACCGGAAAAGATGGCGCCCAAGACGTCGACCAAGAAGGACCCGCGAGCATGGGACGCCTTGACACCACCGCTCGCCGACTGGATTCTCGACGCCATCAACAGCAATGGCTGGGGGGCGCGCATGACTCCCGTGCAGGCGGCGACCATTCCTCTCTTCCGAAGAAACACCGACGTCGTTGTCGAGGCTGTCACCGGCAGCGGCAAGACCCTCTCCTACCTTGTTCCCGCCATCGACAAGATTCTCCGAGCAGACGAGTCCCTCAAGCCGCACAACGTCACAGGCATCATCGTCAGTCCCACCAGAGAGCTGGCCCAACAGATCTACGACGTCCTCACCAGGCAGATCCTGCCCTTCCACCCACCGTCTGCTGCGATACTGCCCACGCTCGAGGAGGATGAAAAGAGACCTCTTGCGAAAGAGCCGGTGGTGGTGCCACAGCTGCTCATTGCAGGCCTGACGAAGCCTCGAGCCGACCTGTCCTTCTTCGTGCGAAAATCACCAAACATCCTCGTCGCGACCCCCGGCCGCCTGGCCGAACTACTGTCGTCTCCCCTCGTCAAGACCTCGAATCTCGAAGTGCTGGTGATGGACGAGGCCGACCGTCTGCTGGATTTGGGCTTCAAACCACAGTTGAATACGATCCTGGGATATTTGCCAAAGCAAAGAAGAACAGGCCTGTTTAGTGCGTCCATGAGCGAGGCAGTGTCAGAACTGATCAGGGCCGGACTCAGGAATCCGCAGAGGATAGCTGTCACTGTCAAGAGTCTCAAGGACGGCTCTATAATAGAAGAGGTTGGTTTGTCCAAGATTGAGCCGTGATGCTAATATGCTAATCATCATACAGAGGAAAACCCCGGCGTCTCTCCAATTAACACATCTCGTTCTCAAGGCATCTCACAAATTCCCGGCCCTTGCAAAATTACTAGAGAACGTGTCTCCACAACCTACCAAGTCCATCTTATTTCTGAATACCTGCGAATCGGTCAGGTACTTTGCCAAGGTTCTACCCGCAATTATGCCCGCAGGCTTTGAATTGATACCCTTACACGGCAAACTGAGGCCGGAGACGCGAGATAAGAATTTTGCCCGTTTTCTTACATCAACGATGCCTACGGTGCTTCTCTGCACAGATGTGGCGGCACGTGGTTTGGACATTCCACAGGTCGACCTGGTTGTGCAGGATCCGCCACAGGACCCAAAGACTTACATTCACCGCGCCGGACGAGCGGGACGGGCGGGTAGACGCGGATTGGCAGTTGTCATGCTCCACCCGGGCAGAGAAGAAGACTTCATCCACTTCTTGGAAGTCCGGAAAACCCCTGTGCGGCCGTTAGAAGATCCCAAGATCTCTGTCACAGACGAGGAGGCCAGACAAGCCGCTGCGAAGATCAGGGCACTGGCAATCGCTGACCGCGAGGTATTTGACATGTCGCACAAGGCCTTTCCCAGCTTCGTCAGGAGCTACAGCAAGCACGAAGCCTCGTCGATCTTCCGCATCACGGACCTGGACTGGCTCGACCTCGCGAAACAGTACGGCCTGGTCCAGCTACCCAAGATGGCCGAGCTCAAGGGGCTGGACATCGACCGCACGCTCGGGCTGGGCATCGACGTCAGGGCCATCCCGTACAAGGATAAGGTGCGCGAGAAGAAGCGGCAGGCGGCGCTGATCGAGCGGCAGACCGCCATCGAGAACGGCGACGTGGCGGCTGCCGCGGCCAGGAGCATCGCGACGAGGAAGAGGAACGAGGCGTGGAGCGGCAAGGCGGAGAGCGAGGAGAACCGCAAGAAGAGGCGCGAGAAGAAGGAGAAGAAGAGGGAGGCGGCGAGGCTGGCTGGCCTGACGGATGAGGGAAAGCAGGAGCAGCAGAAGCTTGAGGAGCTCCTCGCACAGGTCAGGGCGAATGTTAGGAAGGAGAACAAAGGGGACCAGATGGATGTGGATATTGATGACACTTTCGGTGGGTTCGATGATTGAAGATTGGCCGCTGCGAATCTAGGGCCTCCGGAATATTACAAGTCTCGAATGTCACCGTCCGTTCGACCTTTCAAGCTCAAGAACTTCACCTTGGGATAGGATCCTGATGTTCAAGCCATCACACAGTACGATTCGACGCCAGGTGCTTAGGACCTATAGGTCATAATTAGACCGCGACTACTTGTCATGGGCACCGCGCGCCATTTTCCATGGGCTCTAATCCAGCCGCGAACGGCGTCAGCCTTGGTGCCCGCTGGGGAAGTCCGTGCCGCCGCCAGCACGGCCCTGACACCGGCCCGGACGGATGCACACTCCTGTATATATATGCAAACCTTCGTGACGACTTCTTTTCGTCTGAAGACTACTTTTGCGAGATTTGAATTCGTGCAGGCAAACCGCCATTATCTCATTCCCGGCGTCGTTTCACTTCACCCAACAAGATAACCACCCCCCCCCCCCCCGAAGCAGCTATGACAGATCCACGCACGGGCTCACCCTGGCTCCTCGGGGACAAGTTCACACAGGTCTACCCGCACCTGGAATCCATCTCGGCCCTCTGGCTCAAGAAATGGAAGTTCCCCTGCGAGCGCTCGCTGTACCCCTTCCACGACGGCGCGTATGAAGACTTCGCGCCCATCTTCGAGGCGCTCATCGCCGGAGGGATCCACGACGGCTACACGGACGCGTACACGCGCGAGTTCCTCGCCCGTGGCGAGGATCTGGCCCGGCGCGGGGACGAGGCCCTCGCCGCCGGCGACAAGGGGGCCGCGGTCGGGCTGTACCTCCGGGCGTGCGCGGTGTACCGCATCGCGCGGTTCCCGTACATCAACTCGCAGCTCAAGAGGGACGTCTACCGGACGCAGAAGGACGTGTACACGAGGGCCGCCGCGCTGTTCGAGTGCCCGATCCTGGACGTCCGCATCCCGCACACCGCGGGCACGGAGGCGGACGAGGGCGCCGAGGTCCCGCTGTACGTGCGGTACCCCAAGGGCGCGTCGGGGGAGGCGCCGTGCCCGGCCGTACTGCTCATGTGTGGCCTGGACGGGCACCGTCCGGACAACACGGTGCGCAGTGACGAGTTTCTGAAGCGCGGGTGGGCGAGTGTCATCGTGGACATCCCGGGGACGGCTGACTGCCCGGCCGCGAGGGGCGATCCGACCAGCGCGGAGAGGTTGTGGACGAGTATTCTGGACTGGTAAGTGCACGCTGCTCCAGTGGTGTTTCATCCTCTATCGGTTTTCGCACGTCGACTTGTTAACGCCGTCCTTTCTCTCTCAGGATGGAGAAACAAGGGACCTTTGACATGTCCAAGGTGATAGCCTGGGGCCTCTCGGCCGGTGGTTATAATGCCATCCGCGCCGCACACACGCACTCCCAGCGCCTTGCCGGCGCCGTTGGGCAGGGTGCGGGCACTCATCACTTTTTCAGCCGCTCGTGGCTCGAGAAGGCCGCGAACCACGAATACCCGTGGACGGCGCTGCCTGCGCTCCGCGAGAAGTACGGCTACAAGACGGTCGACGACATGCTGGACAACGCGCAGCGGGACTTTAGTCTTGTGGAGAACAAGATCGCGGATCTTCCCAGCTGCCGGCTCTTGTTAGTGAATGGTACACACGACGGGTTGATGCCGATCGAGGATAGCATGTTGCTGTTCGAGTATGGGAGTCCGAAGGAGGCGAGGTTTTTCACCGGGCTGTTGCACATGGGATACCCGCCTGCGAATGGGAGTGTATATCCCTGGATGGAGGGCGTGATGAAAAGCGCCGGATGAGGTCCACAGATTGGTAACGTGTCTTTCAAGATGGGTCTGATGGATGTGTATAACCCAGATGTATCAACACTCCAGCTTCACCTAGATATTCACGACTTCGAAGAGGTTAACTCAGGAGTCTACCGGAGCGTTCGAGGCTCACTATGACAGACGTTTGTGAGTGACTTGGTTAGTAAAGAAGTATCGACTGGTTGTAGATCCTCGTGTGTCTCGCATAAGGGCACGGAATTATTTACACAAATTAGACACCGAGCCATGGCTTCAGAACCCAGGATGCTGACTTATGGTTGGCTGTTCCCGAGTACCTTAGTCCATGCTTCCAGGAAGAGCATAGGCTTGATGCACGAGAAGGGACTTGGTGGACGAGGTTATTGAGAAGCCCAATTGATATAAACCCTGGCAAACACAAGCTCGGGAGACATCTCGACTGCTGCCCATGTGTAGCAAGCACCCAACTCGATATGGTCCCTGTATATTTGCTTCTCGGCTTCTCGACGGACAACCGGCAATGATGAAGAGCCAATTCACGAGAAGAAGAGAGAGCAATGCTCTGCTTTGGGGATTCTTGTAGTCATAGAACATATGCTGCGTGCGCTATGCGGAACAATAGAAAAGGGCCATCCGCCCCAATTCACAGATGTGAAGAGACCCGTTCAATCAAGGTATCTCATTGCCGCATGCAGCATGCTCACATACCGGCACACCTCAATGCTTTTTGATCTGGACTTGGGCCGTGGAGTATCTCTTTTTCCCGTCTTCCTCGTTCGCAACATCCTCCCAGGGCTCTTCATAGACGAACACCTTACACATCATGGTCGTGGTCCCAACCCGGCATGTCAGCAAGGTCTTTAGCACGTGCTGCTCGGGTGGACTTGCGAGCATCGCCAGTCCCCGGCCGCCATCTCCAGTCGTGAGCCAGATTCTCCGCCAGATTTCCTTCTATCAGCTCCACGACATGTCTTCCTATACACGGCAGCAACTTGAATGTGTGTCTACTCGCAGGTCAGTGGACGGCTGTAATCCTGCACCATTTGTCATCGTGTGCGCGGCACTCACCCACTATCCCCGGTCGCCAATATAAAGTTCTTCCACTTGGGATGCTCGCAAATCAACAGCGATGAGTCTGCTGTATCTGTACACCAGCAGAGGGCCCGGTTGAAGAGCTTCTTTTCTTCGAAACGCGGCAGAAAGGTGGAGATGGCCTTGCGGATAGTCACCTCGGAGGCGTCGGGATATGTATCAGTCGGGTGTTTTGCGTGAGATCGAGGTACCGAAACTTCCTTCGCGGACTCCGCACCGTAGGGCTGGTGCAGCTTATATCTCGTGAAACCCGGGAACTCATCGCAGACCTTGATGACGCCGTTCTCGTTGGGCTCAAAGAAGAATCCAAAATCTCCATGGTAGACCACTGGCACGCCTTTGTATTCTGCCGCTTCCTCGGGAGTGAGCTGGATGTGCGCGTAGACCCAAGCCTATGAACAGTCAGTGGATGATGAGTTTGGCTAAATCACACCACCTAGGGCCACTCACCTTGGAGCAACACTGTTCTTCCAAATCGACCAGAACCGGACTCCAAGCTCCAGCAGCAAGGACGACTTTATCTGCAAAGTATTGTGTTCCGTCAACTGTCTCGACTCCAACACATACAGACGCGTCGCCTCTGAAGAGAGGCTTCTTGAAAGTCCCAGCGCTAATTAATACCGCGTCGTGTGGTCAGCAACAACCGGTGACATACAAACCTCGTTCATGGAAAAGCTTACCCGCCAAAACCAAATTTAACCCCTTGGTCTTTACAGAACTCGCCTATGGCATTGATTGCCTTTGCAGCTGCGAGCCATCCTCCGTCGTGACTGTAAATGGCTTTCCATCCCTAGGACGAAATCTCAGCAATTCTAGGGTCACAAAAGGAGGCGGGTCAGTCCACACCTTCACGTTGTCACGAGACAAGAGTGGCACTTTTCCAACAAGCTCGTCTTCGCTGTCTAGCCACTCGTGTTTATCTCCCAAGCCTGCTTCGACAAGAGTGTCATACTCCCGTCGGAGTGCGGCCACGCCCTCTTCGGAGACTTCACAGTCCATCTGCAACAAAAAGGATTAGCATTAATCTAGTCGCCTGACATATAAGGGAGCATGATTCTACTCTGCCGGTGTTGTGGAAGAATGGCTTGAAAAGATCATCATTGTCCCACATGTCAGCGGCCTCGAGGCTCAGCTGTAGTTCGGCCTTGCTCGACACGCGGATCCCCATGATCTTGTTGAGGTCGTTCCCAGCGGACTGGGCCGAAGGGAAAGGATAGACATCAAGCACGGTGAGGTTCGAGGGAGTGTAACCGGCCCGGATCAGGTGCAGAGCTGTTGAGGAGCCCATCGTGCCGGCGCCCCCAACGACGACGACCTTCATCTGCGAGCGACTGCATGCCATATTGCGGTGTTCTGAGTAGCCAACAGACCAGATGAGTCTCTTCCTTGATCGACCTTGAATACTTGCAGCTTGACAGAGTTGCGGCAAATTCTCACTGAAAGCAAAAGTTGGGTTGGGTTGACTCGATCGCCTGATGGTGGAGCATCCCCTCTCATTGCATGGCCGAGTGAGGACGGGTGCTGTGATAAGTCGCGGGCTTAGTAATGATGAAGAATGCCCTCTCTCTTACCACACCGGCACGGTGCCGGAACGAAGCCGGATTGCGGGAAAAAAAATTGTTTGTTTAATATGCCTCGACAAATTTCAATTTGCTGGCACCTTCAAGTTAAATCGGTTGAAAATGATTCTTGACAACTGCCAATGACCAACGCTTAGCATGTTTCTCACTTGTCCTCACCACCACTGTGACGCACAGAATTCAACTTCCACTTTGTATACCAAGCACCTCCAGGTGCACTTAGACCACTGAGATTACACGTATTGTTTCCATTACGAGAGCGAAAAGTCCACGGGCAATAGAAACCACCTCGCTACTGGAGTAGAATTCCACCACTTGAGCTGACACAGGTCCCTGTGCTGTTGGAGTCCTTCATCAGGTAGACATATGCTTCGCCAACCTCTTCCGGTGTTCCGACCTTTCCGAGCAGTGCCGTCTTAGCAGCTTCTGCCATGCTCGGAGCGCGAACTTCGTCGGGACCTTGCATTTCGGTATCTGTAGTACCCGGCGACACGAGGTTGACCCGGATCGGCGCCAGATCCAGCGCAAGGGCGCGTGTGAAACTGTGCAAAAAGCCGCCGTAGCCAGCAAGTACGGCTACGCCTTTGACAGGCTTCTCCGCCACACGGCCGCTGGTGAGAATCAGAGACGATGTGGGCGCGTTCTTGAGAAACCTTGGGGCTAGTTTTCCGAGGAGAGATGGTAGTGCGACGGGGAAGTGTCCAACGCGAACGATCCACTCCGCCGATGCTTGAGCCAGAGGCAAGAAGTCGATGGCGTTCGCTGTGAGGACAACGTGGTCAAGGTGGCCACCCAAGCCCGTCGTAACGTCCGTCAGGAGTTTCTCGAGCTCGGTCTCTACGTCGCTAGTGCTGAGATCGCACACATAGCCCAAGACCCTCGCTTCGGGGACGCCACTCCGGATACTCTCAATGGCCTTTGCCACGCGTGTCGGGTCAGATGAGACAATGGCGACGTTGAGTCCCTCTTCAGAAGCAAGTTTGGCGACCCCAGCGCCTATACCGCTGGACCCGCCCCTTGATGGATGGCATTGAGACGCTGAAAGAATGCTCAGGTAAGATGAGTGTGGTAGCGAAGACAGTTTGGGACAAATACCTAGGTATTGTCCACAAGCCGTCTATTGGTAAGTCAATCTCCGTATACGAAGAGGTCTGAATAGGGGGTGAAAACGAGTGTATTTGCTATTGTTATTGATGATATCTGGCAGAAGGAACGAAAGGGAAACTATCGTCGTACGCCAAAGGGATTAAGCGTACACGCGTACAATCTCTTCCAATTGCCGTCGGGCTAAATCGGCCCAGCTAGCCATTTAGCCAGCTAATTCCTTTTAGTAGCTATATGCCTCTAGTCCAAGGCGGACTAGGCTATTGCTATAGCTATTAACCTACATTGGCAGTCTTTTGTATCGGCTTGTAACCCTTTGTTGTATGCTCTAAAAAATTAGTCTAAAACTTAAGCTATAGGCAACCAATTACCTAAATAAAAAAAAAACAAGTAATAATCATACTATATAAAAAAAACACACTTATTGCCTAGTTTATAAGCCTTTAAACAAAACCCTCTACTTGTACCGTTAACTTATTATTATTAACTAAGCGTTTTAGCGCTCTATTTAGTATAGCTTTTATTATAGCATTAGCAGGGTTGTTGTTGCTATTAACCCATTATACCTTTGTAATCTCGCGCCGTTTGTATAATTAACATAAAGCTATTATATTAATTATTAGCCTTTTTTCCCTAGTTATACTTAATTTAACTAGGCACTTGTATAAAAAATATAAGTCTATATAAACGACTAGGGGCATTGTAGAAAGGCTAAGTTTATTGGTTATTAAGCAGAGCATTGTTTTTATTAAGAGATTGATATTAAAAGCATTAATAGTCTTATAAATCTTTAACGCTAAAGAGCTCTAAGTAACCCTTTTGCACTTAGTAAAACTCTAGTGCACAAGGTTTTCTATCAATGTAAATTAACCATTAGTATTAGTTTTATTTCTAATTGCTAAAATAAACCTAATCTAAAAGCTTAAATCTTTATTGCCGGCTAAAGAGCTGCTAGCAAATGTAAAAAGCTTAGCCGTTGCTAGGTTAAAGGGAATATATCGTAGCTTTCTTAATAAGTTACTAAATTGCTACTATAAGCAACTATTAAGCTTTATACAATTGCCTTTATTAAAGTTTTAAATTTAGGCGGCAATAAATAAGTTAAAAGAGGCTTTTGGTTGGCAAATTAAGATAATATAGGCACTATAGGCGCGTTGCTCTATATATTGTTAGGCTTAGTCAGCTGACTTAGAATTAATAGGAATAATCTTAATGCTTTAACCCTTTTGCTTTAAATTTAGCTTAATTCTATCTATTATTAATGTAGCGCTATTAAAATCTAAAGCAGTATTAGAAGAAAGAAAAATCTTAGGCTTAGCCTTAAACTAGGCCTCTTATAACTTTTGGTCTTCTAATGCTAAAAAAGCTAACGTAGCTAAAATAAAAGTATCGTTAGTTTGCATACTAACGAGGCCAAAAGTCTCTAAAGGTCTATTAGTAATTAAAAGGCATAGGTTATAAGTTAAAGTTGATATATTAAGCTTTTCCCAGTGATAGCCCTAATACGTAGCAAACTAATAAACGCTTACTTTGGCAATGCTGTAAAGTAGCTTAATTACCCTAATAATAGTATTCCAAAGGTATTTAATCTATAAAATAGCCAAAACAGCAGCTAATACGATACGTATAAGTTTAATCTATAACTATAGGTATGCCTAAGTAATGTCGCATAATAATAGCATTATGCCGCCTTGCAATAATAATAAGGCAAAGGCCAAAATCAACCGCTAGCTAACATATTAAATCATAGGGGACTATGTTAAAATAAACGCTTTCTCCTCGTCATTATAGCCTTATATAACCAAGCGTAACTTCTTATAAAGCTTAGTAATCTTACCCTTAATTTTCCATACTATACGGGCCTTAAAGATGCAGTAGCTATTATGCTTAGCCTTACTATAGCGTTTAAAGCTAAAAACGCTATAGCCAACGAGGTTATTTACCTCTTAGGCGTTAAACGCTTTAAACGGCTCGCTTAAGGTTGTTATAATGCTGTTATTTCTTAACTTAATGGCAAAGTTGTAGTTGTCCTCTTTTTTCCTCGTTAAAAAGACGCTAACTAGCTTATTCTTTAAGCTAGAAGGTTGTCTCCTTTGCTTAGGCTTTGTAGCAACTATAATTATATTGCTAACGGCACTAACAACATCAGCGGCGTTGTTAAAGGGCTAGTGGTTTTTATTATTAGTTGCCGAGGGAAAAAGAAAAGCGTTGGTATTAAAGTCGCAATAAGTGGTTATTGGAGGAAGAGAAGAAACGAAGGTATTAGAGTTGCAATAGTAAGGTTAAAGGACGGTTAATCTAAAGATAGCAGGCCTATTAGGCATCTCAAGGGTAACGTTGTAACCATTGACGGCTGCGATCTTATAAGGTCCCTGCCAGCCGTCTTTTTTTCGCCAAACCCATACCTTACTCTAAAATAAAAGCTTAAGCACGTCTGCAGTAAATAGTCTATTTTAGGTATTAAGGGCGCCCTTTACTTAGCGCTTAGCTGCTGCTTTGCATAATGCTTTTATAGCTTTCTATACCGCCTTAGCTCTTTTAATAATTAATGGCAATAGGGCTAAATTAATTATTATATAAGGGTATGCGCCGAAAACAAAGAAGGTAAAAACGAGCCCATAGGGTCTAACGGTATCGTTAACAGCCTTAAGGGCCATTTGCAAGATTGCTTTGTTAAACATTGTACTATAAAGCTTATTGTATAAAATATTAAAGGCTTATCAAAGTAAAGCATAATACTGTTCTAGCTTGCTAATTAACCAATAAGCTTTAACGGAGACTTATTTATATATAATTCCCATTAGCCTAACTTCTAATCTAAACTTTATAAAGGCAAAATTAGTGCCAACGTTGTATATAATTACATTAAGAGATCTTTGATAAATATTAATTTATAATAGGCATAAAGCTTCCTAAGTGTCTTTAGCTAATAAAAATAGAAAGAAACGGCCGCCGTAGAAAGCTGTTAAAAAGTCTAAAATATAAAGAATAAGGCAACTTTTAAGATATATAACGTTTGTGAAAATCTTATAATTAAACTTGCAATTATCTTTTAGGGTAAACTTAAAGCGCTAGGGGGCGTTGCCGTATAATTAACAATAGTAACAAAACTTCTTAATCAACTATAGTATATCCTTATTAACGTTATCATAACCAGCTTTCTTAAGCAGCTAGTAAAGTTGATACGTCGCTAAGTAGCCAAAGCAATAATAGAGGCGTTATAGCTTCGTTTCTGTAAAAAAAACGCCTGCTTATTTTTTCTTACTTAAAAAAAACCACAAGTAACCCCATTTGCGTATAATGGGAATAATTTTATTGTTACAAATAAGTTAGTTCGTTAGGTTGTTAAATTAAATGCATAATTAGTCTATATTTACAAAGCAAAGTAAAAAAAGTATTAGAATATCTAGTATGTAAAAGTTAACGCGCCTAATCAAAGTATTAACAGCAACAATTTTAATCAAGTTTATTACTAATCCTTTGCCAAATTTAATTAAGGCTTATCCTGCTATTAACTTATTAAGTTTAATAAAAAAGTTTTTTTGTTATAAGGCAAGAAATTGCTCCTTTCCAACTATAGATACCTTTGCAGCACTTATATCAAGTAATATACTTTAAAATTATAATTAAATATAGCGGTCTTTGATAAGAAATTGCATAGCGTCTATATTAAGGCCATTAGCAAAATAAACGTTATTGTTAATAAAGCAGTATAGAAAGCCTTAGTTTACAAGCCAAGTAAAAGCTCTAATCTTCTCCTTATAATCTTCGTTATCATTATCAACCTCGTCTTCCAGCTATATTTAGTCTACTTCATCACTTTTATAACTCGCTAGATATATCTCAAAGCTATTAAAATCATTGCTATTAAACTAGCAGTTGGCAATAAACTAATTACGTAATTAGTTGCATTCCTTTTAAAAGTATTTTATTAACCAATAACCTTCTTTGCCACACACATAGCACTTTTTCTTCCATAGTATACACCGCTAAAGAGGGCGGTCGTTATAGTAATTGCTACTACGGCCTTGAAAGCTATTATATAAACAAAAGCCGCTACAAAGGCTGCCGCAAAAGCCTTTACCTCTGCCATAGTTATTGCTATAGCAACAATCTAAATAATATTAGTTATCTGCTTCGTTAGCGGTTAATTGCTATTATAAACTATAGGCAAAGTAAGTTTCGATTAAAGAGCATAAGTTAGAAAATAGCTTCTTATAAATAACAGCAAGCTTAAAAAGAGCATATTTAAGTTTATATACTCTATAGCAAGCTTTAATTACTATGGTCTTAAGTACTTATTCGCCTACGTAATCTAGTCCTAAAGTACGTTAATACAATTATAACTTATTAAATAAAATCTCAAAGACTTTGTAAAGGTTTTTCCCTTCGTTCTGCTGCCTAATCTTGTTAAAGGTTATTAAGGTCTAGTTTATATAATAGTAAAGGTAGTTGACTTCTATATTAAAATGCTGTTTAATCTTAGTATAAACTCCTGCAAATATATTAAAACGGGTAATATAGCTCTTATAAAACCATTAAGCGCAGTTGGTTAAAATCTTTAAAAAAACAGTATAAAACTAGCTAGGCTTAATTTAAGCGTGCTAGCAAAGACTAAAGAAGATCTTAAGCTTATTATTTAATAGGTTATATAACTTATCTATATACTTTTAATCTAGGCTATATATCTTTGTAAAGCTGGTTAAAGTCTGAATATTAATGTGGTTGTTTGGGTATTTAAGTAAAGGAAGGGTTTTATATAGGTTATACTGCTGGGGATTATAACGGTGTACAAGCGGTTCTAATACTAGAAATAGAGTGTTATATAGTATATATAGACGGTTAAAAGGCAACAATTGCAATCTTATTATATAGTTTACTAAAACTAACGCAAAAGAGCTTTGTTTTAAAGGCAACCTTAAGGAGTTTTATTGCAAATATGACTAAAAGGGCATTTTTAAGAGGTTTTGTTATAGGCATTATATAGTTTATTATATATATAATAAAGATAGCGATTGCAAAGGGTTTTATTATAATTGTAATAAAAGCAATAATAGCAAAGGGCTTTATTGTAAACTACTTTTTAAAGCTTTTTTAACTTAGAAATATACTAAAGATTTTTTAATGGTTTATTATATGCTATTTAGTCGTTTTTGCTAGGGTTTCTCTTAATAAATTTAAGGCTTTTGCTAAAGCGCTTCCTTTTATTATAAAAGTTAAAAAAGTCTTAGTGATAAGATGCCTTGCTGCTATTTATAAGCACATAACCTTAGATTAAGTTTTTAGTTTTAAAGCTTAACTAGGTCTTACTTAAGGGGTTTTTTATAAGCAGCAAAGGTTACTAAATATAGTCTAATAAAAGCGTTATTTCGCCTAATATAAACTTTATTTTAATAAAAAACTTGCTTAAGGTCACAGCGCAAGTTAAAGAAAACGGCGTTAAATATATTGGCGATTTACCTACTAAAATCTTTATAAAAATAGTAAAAAAAGTTGTTATTGCACTACTTAGAGTAAGTAGCAATTGCCCTAGCGACTACTATATATAAGTATATTTAACTAGCGCTTAGCTATACCTTTTTATACTAAAAGCGGGCATTAAGTAAGGGTTATATTGCCTAAAAAATTTTAATTCCTGCTAAAAAGTTGCTTAACACTAAAATAGGCTATTAAGCATTGTAAACTTAATTAAATATCAGGGTTTCTATCTCTTTAACTAAAGAGTTGTTTAAACTGCTAAAATCAGCTATGCTAGTCTAATTTAGGTTGCTTAATCTAGGAAATAAGGATTTCTAAGATAAATATAGCATAATAATAAGATGCAAAAAGTAAAAAATAAGAGGGAAATTAGGTTATTATGCATATACGCATATGCTTAAAAATAAAATAAAAATAAATAGAAAAGGGATTGAAATATAGTGTAGGGTGCTTTAGGGTTGCTAACGTATTTATGTATATATGCGCCGTTAGTGCCTTTGTTGCGTGGTAAAAATGAGAAAAAATTGTAAAATCTTTATAAGAGCAAAAGCACTCAATAAAGAGGTCTGCTAGTCAATCGCTTGCCATTATAACCTTGTAAAAGATCTTAATATTTCTATATAGAATTAATTATCTTCTCAAAAATATAATATAGCATTAAATAAGCTGCCAACATTTATAAAAAGGTCTTAAAGTCATTTATACGTTATTCTACGTTGCAAATGCACTAAAAAGATTGCTAGTGATAACTCTTACTAAAATCCCTTAGCTATCTTTAACAATTAAAGAAAACAGCCTTTTGCTAGTAATAACTCTTGCTAAAGTCCCTTTGCAAGCCATTTATTATTTTCTACTAAAAGCACAAAGCCTATTATTATAAATGATATACCCCTTCTAGGAAACATTGCAGCAGTTTTCAAAGCAAGATTCGTCTCTTTTACCTTATTATCTATAGTTAACTATTTAACCACTAATCAGTGTTGATAAGTCAATCTCTGTATACAAAGAGGTCTGAATAGGGGGTGAAAATAAGTATATTTGCTATTATTATTAATGATGTCTGGCAGAAGGAACAGAAGGGAAACTATCGTCGTATGCTAAAGAGATTAGGCGTATACGCGTACGATCCCTTCCAATTGCCGTCGGGCCAAATCGGCCCGGCTAGCCATTTGGCCAGCTGGTTCCTTCTAGTGGCCGTATGCCTCCGGTCCGAGGCGGACCGGGCTATTGCTATAGCTATCAACCTACACCGTCCATAAGAAGTGCAAATGTATGCCAACAAGTCAGAAGTCCCAAAGACGCCCAGGGTCCTTCTGTGCCCTTATATATACGGAGGTGAGTTGATTCTAACCTGAGCCAGAATCACATTGGCAACCTGGGAGGAGTGCTGTTGAAATGTGCAAAGGGCCCAAGTTAAATCAACACGTTCATGTCCAGTTGTGTCACCGGAGTTCTCGCATTTGACGGGATTACACGAACCCTATCTCCGTAGGAATCTGGCTCCCATTGTGAGATACGCCCTTGTTCGGTTCGTATGCATCAGAACAGCGCTAATACCCAGCTCGTATATTCTTGTTGCCATTGGATGGAGAAAATCCGAGCAGTGGGTTTACAAGCCAAGCCAAAGCTGTCTTCGGCATGCAGTATCGCGTGGGTCTCTGTACAGGCGATTCCGAAGAGGGAGCCTCAAACCGCAGGGGTAGTCCGGCCTCTGAACATCGGAGACAGCTTCGAAAACGTTTCCTCCGAGACGGGAACAACACCAGGAGATGATTTTCGTTGCAGCCATGGCTTACTCGGTCTTGGTACCCTAGGGCAATCGCCAGTCGAAAGGATGGCACCGGGCCAAGCGAGATGCGGAATGCATTTGAGGAAAAGGAAGTTCCTCGCTTTGATAACTCCAGTCAGACACACTCGATTCCATCCTGACCGATCAGATGATGGTCAGCACAACACGAAAAAGTCTGACCATGGAGCAGTCGGATATCCCTGTCGATATGGTGGTGGTCATGGAATTTGGAACAGGGAGCATGATGATAATTGTATGGCCATGACGCATAACGAGACGCATTTGAGGTTCGTGGAACAGAACTGCTGTTCCCTGGCCGAAACAAACCCAGGACAATTGTATTGGTAAGTCTGCGGTGTCGCCCAGTTGAAGCTTTCTAGGACACCCGTCTACAGACATCCATCGCCACTATTATCATTGCATCTAGACCCTCCACTCTGAGGAATCCCAGCCGAATTTATTTTCAACCCCCCAAGAACAGCGTTCAAAGCCTCACCGTCTTCAGCATGACCGGCACATCACTTGGCAGCGGCAGAGATACTAAAGCAGGCTAATCAGAATCTTGACTCATGGGTTCGATGGCTCAATGAGGTGAATCTATATAACTAGGTAATTTTCACTGCCTGGGGATTTTATAGCTAGGAGCATCGCTCGTGCCGTTGCCACTGAGTGTCGAACAAGAATTTCCGAGTCCAGATGTCACTGTGCCAACGGACATTCCTGCCGTGTCTTGCTCTAGTACAATGTTCGCCCCCAGTCCATCCGTACCTAGCTAAGTTCTGCTGATGTCTCGCCCAGAATTGTCATGCTCTAGCTGTGCGTGCGATTCCGCAAGCGTCACTCTCGCGGTCCCTTCCCCAGCACCCAGCACCGGAAGTAGGCAAGGGGCTGTAAGTTAGATTCGAGACTTACGGCCAGAGCCAGAAAGGAGAAGAAGAAGAACAGCAAGAGAAGAGAAAACGGACTAGTTAACGCCGGATTCCAGTAGCCCGATGCTGGTATCATTAGCGCCTGATCCGGCCGATTTTGGAAATGGTGTACGTACTTATATCATTAGTCGTCTTGTGGCTGACCTCTTGATAAGTAGTGGCAGCTGAATTCTCAACGCCCAGGTAAGCCCATTTCGTGATACTACTTCTCAGTGACCTGCGTACTTCTCACGACGTACAAAATGCTTTCGCCGGGGACTCAGGCTTGGATGGTTGAGGTCGGTCTTGTAATGGCCGTATTGTGTGTCTCTTTATCTCCTTCTCCCCGAAAGAGCCCCCCGTTGATGTTTTGGCTCGCCAGAGCCGCCTGGATGTTTTCCTCTCCCCTTTGCGTGTAGTGATTTTGTTTGTCTACACTTAGGTCGCTCATACAATTCGTAGATCTGTTGCTTCTGTCGTTCTACGTTTCGTCAGTAGGCGATTGATGAGACAGAGTATTCAATGGGACGATAAACTCATTGCATTAGTTATGGTGAGCATTCCCTGCGTACCAACTCCATAACCAAAGCAAGTTTCTGAAGATCTATCCTAGTTCCTCAACCTCGTGGAACTCGGAGTTGTGTTGGGGATGATAGTAAATGGATTGGGGGTTCATACCTCTGAGGTTGCGTTCGACAACTACGTTGTCGTAAGAAAGCTTTTCATCACCGCGGAAGTCCTCTATACCTGGATCCTGTGCGGAACCAAAATATCAGTCTTGCTCATGTACGCCCGAATTTTCGGGCTTGCGGACCACTTTGTGAGTGCCACCTCGACTTAGCTGCCAGTGTGCCTTCGACAGCCTTTTGAAGCCAGTTCCATTTCGCGCTTGCCGCGAACACCTTCTTCCCCTCCCCCTTTTGAGCCCTCGCACGTACAAGCTAATTCCATCTTCTACAGAAACCTATCTCATATGTTGTCGGGGTCTTCAGCATCCTCTGGGGCGTCGTCGCAACATTCTTGTTCACCTTCATTTGTGTACCGGTCAACAAGGTTTGGCGTCCTAGCATCCCTGGTCATTGTTTGGATGAGCCTTTGATGTGGCTGATCAATGCTATTTTCACACTTCTCACGGATGTGTTGATTCTGCTCATCCCGTTGCCTTATGTGTGGACTATGCGGACAAGGTATATCACAAAATTTGGTATGACCTTGGTCTTCGCATTAGGCGCCTCGTAAGTGCTCAAAATTTGAAGTCTGTCTGCTCGTCTTCTCACATGTTAAGAACTTCCTGGGGCGCGGTTTTTGGTTTCATGTAGAGACCATTTCAGCCTCTTGGAACCACTCGAGTGTTAGCAAAACCCTCGCTAACGAAACTTCAGTGTTGTCTTCGCCTCTGTATATCGTCTCTATCTCATCACCACGTACATTCCAACCGACTTCACTTATAACTTCGCCCATATCGGTGTTTGGTCGGAGGTTGAGTGAGTTCCCTCAGCGCGTTTGTTCCTCCTTTTGCAACGGCCGGGAGCTGTGTGTTTTCGAACCACCGAGCTTCAGACGACGCTATCTTGCACCTCGTTCTTTTCTTCTTGGGCAGGAGATGATGATTATTGTGCTTACATATCTTCGGTAGACTCGCGATGGCGATAATATCCGCTTCATTGCCGGTCATGAGACCTTGCGTACTATGGACGAGCCAGAAGCTAGGCTTGAGGCCGATTGACCGGACGACTCAGCAAAAGCCCCGCACAACCACATCCTCAGAGCTTCAATCATCAGAAATGTCGAATACTATTTGTACAGCCGAGCAACTTCTCGATGAAGAGAGTCTATTCTACCGGCTTTGGGTAGCCGGAGCAGTGACAAGCCTTGCGGGGACCGGGATTTCTGCAGAGCCTTCCACTCTAGAAGGCCAGGCACATATAGCCTCGGGACATGTGGACAATCCGGACACCGAGATACAGCCAAACAAATCATGTAACGAGTATTTCGTTTAGCCAACGAGGCTAATATGAGTCAGATTAAATATGAGGGTTGTATATCTGGCGGTGATTCCGATTCGGTGGATTTCGACGAGTTCTCACGTCGAAACATCAATGGTACCAGACGGATGAGTGACAGATTGGCCAACATCCTCACATGACAGTCAATCATTCAGTCATTCGGACAACAAAATCAGCCTGCCATCCAAGAAAGAGACCCATTCAATGTTCATGGATGGATTCGGCGATCAGAGATGGAGATACCATCCGGGCAGTCATCAGAGGCAGCGCAGTCAACCAGGATGGAAAAACGAGACGGGGAACTCCACATCATGACGCCTAAGAAGCACTTATACGAGAATGCTATCGAAAGGGGTCTTGGTCCGTCCGAGACAGCTTACCTCGAAGCCCACAGTACAGGAACCTGCACTGGTGACCCCATCGAGACTCGTGCAATCTCTCCAGTCTTCGGGAGCCAGTCCACGCGGTTGCGGGTCGCGACAGCCAAGACAAATATTAGACTTACAGACAGAGAGAGCTACTGGACTTACTAATGTTCACCACAGATGAGCATCGTTCTCACTTGCCCAGCGCCGTGACCACCGACGCAAGACACGTGCCCCCGCCCCGTTGATGACACTCTGCATATTTGAGGTTACACAGCAGGCGTTGCTGGGTGATTCCATCGAGTTCGACTCATCACGTCAGATTTCTTATGGTTGAGGCTCCATTACTTGTCCTCATGGTCTGCATCGTGCTCGCCGTATCTCGACCTCCGAGGTCACCATCTCTGTCTGCCACAAAAACGATCCTCAGGGCGAGTTACCACCAAGCAGAATCACACCGGTCAGGGCCAAACGAGCTGTCATCTCTAGGTCTATTTGGCACATCAGAGTGACATAGAGCCAGGTGCCCTATTTGACACAGAACCTGATGGAGGGCTGGCAACACCAGAGCCTGAACAACCCTTCACACGATGGCTAAATACCGCTATCGCCCTCTCCCAGGGCCAAACTTCATCAGAGTTGTCACCATTCATCCCGGTCTCGAGAATGACGATGTTGTTGTCGACCTCCACATCGTTCCCTTCCATGAGGACAGGCCTCCCGTTTACGAGGCCCTCTCATACACCTGGGGGTCCCAGAGACATCGCAGAACAATTTACGTTGGGAGGTCAGACAGGGCAGTGCTGCGGGTCACGAGAAGCTTGATGTGCGCCCTAAAGCATCTACGCCATGAGACTGATCCCAGAGTAATGTGGGTCGACGCGATTTGCATCAACCAGATGGATGTAGTCGAAAAGGGACCATGTGTCGCCATCATGGGCGAGATATATCGTCATGCGTCTCGCTTGGTCGTCTGGCTCGGCCCCGAGGCCGATCACAGCAGTCTGGCCCTCGAATACATGGATGACTTCGCTTCGCACGTCCACTTGGACTGGAAAACCCTTTCGTTAAGCCCGGCCTCGGAAGATTGCGTTCGCAACCATCTCCACGATACCAGCGTCCCAATCCCCGGATTCAATGATTTTTGGGCGCCCTGTATATCTCGGTTGTTGTCTCGCCGCTGGTTTTTAAGGCTATGGGTACGCCAAGAAATGGGTCTGAGTGATCAAGCAAAGGCCACTGTTATGTGTGGGAAGAAGACTATCCCCTTGGATGACTTGCGAAAATCGATGTTTGTGCTCTGGCGCAAGCCTAAGGCTTTCGAGCCACTTGCTCGACGCCTCGGGCAGCTCTATGGCCTCGTGGTGCAATCGTATCCGGTGCTCCTTCGAGGTATCCGTCAAATTTTCGGAGACGCCGAGTGTCTTGACCCAAGAGATCAAATTTACGCTATTCAATCACTATTGTACCTAGAGGTGCATGGGACGTTTACATATATGTCACCAGATTATACCAAGACGACAACGGAGGTGTACACGGAATTCGCTCTGAAAGTCATTCAAACGTTGGCCGGTGGCCTCGACGCGATGCTTCACCAGTGCGAATATTATGGAAGTTCTGGGCCTTCTTGGGTACCAGACTGGTCTACCAAGATTACGTACAACCTGTGGACCCTCACGCTGGCTTCTTCTCAACTGAAGGCATGGTATGAGCTGTCAACCCCTGGAATTTTGCGAGTACTGGGTGTGTCAAAAATCCTTGTTGAACAGGTGGTGCGGATTCCGAGATGTGATGGAATGGGGTGGGAGGTCTGCATTATGCTTGCCCGAGAGGTGCTGCGAACAACCGACTTCCTAGATGATGAGCTCGCGTTGCAGGCTCTGACGGCGGTTTTAACCGCGGGCTGCGTCAAAGACAGAGAACTGAGCCTCCATGGTGGTATGGGTCTTGACTGCCAGAGGGGAGCTATGACCATTGCCAAATCACTATCAGACGTTGAGTTCGAAGCTGACGATAACGTCCCAGCCGGCTTTCTTGCCGATCATGTCAGCAATTGGGCCGCAGGGAAGAGGCTCATGGTGGGAGCAGGGAGCTGTGTAGGTGTTGTCCCGCCAACAACACAACCTGGTGATGAGGTCTTCGTTATCGTCGGATGCGAGGAGCCCATGGTCTTGAGAAAACAAGATTCCCAGTACCTGGTCATTGGACCGGCTTACGTGCACGGACTGGCGGACGGCGAGGGCTTATTTGGACCTCGTCCGCAGACTCTTCGCACAATTCGCTTGCGAGACAAGGACTCTATGCTGATCCTTGGGTTCCAAGACACAAAGACGGGAGAGATCCTTGACCTGGATCCGCGCCTCACCGAGTTGCCAGTCGATTTGGACGCATTCCGTCGGGACTTGGAGTTGGACGCTTGGTCTACCTTACAGGTGCCTAAAGATGTACTGCTCAACCATTTTCCGGAATTGCAATGTGTTGAACTGATTTAGAATGGCAAGGAGCCTGCTGGGATGTCTGATCCTGCATGTGGCGGGTGATGTGCAAGTCTGTGGCGGACGTTGGCAGAAGTGGCCTTGTGGCATCTGCACATTGTCATTGACAGACAGGCAGGCGGCGGATCACACCAGACACTGTGAATACGAGAAGCTATCCTAGAAATGACTGCCAACCATACCTGATCACTTTAAAATCTCGACGAATTCGGCCTTTGCATGTGTCCCACAGGAGGTTATGCCACGAGAGGCCAGGGTATCTCAAAAGATGACAATGACGGCGAACGACATAAGATATGAAGCAAGTTTCACCACTTCCATTGTCCTCAGAGGTCAACTCTCTCATCCGGGGCGGTGCTCGCCCGGAAGTCACCCACCTCTTGCATGAACCGGTCCCGGTCCTCCCAGTGTGACATGTGTGCACCACCCAGCGTCACCCATCTGACCTTAGGAATAGTCTTGAACCAGGGGTACATGGTGAGATTCGTGACCTCATCAGTTTTTCCGTCGATCAGAAGCGTCTCCACGCCGATTTTGTGAGCTTCCTTCCAGCCTTCCCAGCCCTTGACAGAACCAACGATGATGAACTCGGCCGGACCTTGACTATATGACGACCTATGTGAGACCTTGTTCTATAGCGCATTTGGATTGGTTCTGGAGGGGGGAGGGGGCTTGGCAGACTTACATCGTTACATAGACCGTAGGATCCTCACTCATGTTCTTGAATCCTGCCATAATCTCTTCAGGCATTGGATCCAAGCTACACACATGGCGACTGATGAAGACCTTCGAAGCCTTTTGGAATTCTTCACTTTCGTGGTCGCCCTTTCTGTCGCAGTCCTCCAAAGTCTTTTGGACATCAGCTGGCAGCTTGGCCAGAAGTCCCTGGAGGCCCTTCTCTGCAGTGTTTTGTTAGCGATGGAAAACAAGATAGAAACGTTTCCTAACGAGGATTGGTCCCCTAACGAATCGTGTAGTCTTCACCCAATCGAGACTCGTTTCTGTACGTCCTGAGGCAAGCACTATCGAACCTTTGGAAGGCTGAAATGAGAGAGGGAAAGAAAATGTCGGAAGCAACTTACCATACAGAGGAATACTAGAGGGCCCACTACAAATAACCAGCTTCTTAAGTCCCTGGCCGCCGCTCATGGCATATGAAGCCCCGAGAACGCCACCCCAGCTCTGGCCGAGCAGGAAGAACCCCCTCTCTCTTGAGCTTGAGATGGTCAACCAGATTATCCAGCTCCCTGATGAAGAGGTCAAAAGACCAGAACTCGGCGTCTCCCATTTTCTCTTGGATATGAGTAGAGCGACCGCAACCAATCTGATCGTACAGTACTGTAGGGATGCCATATGGCTTATAAAGGTCAGCCAGGGGGACCAGGTACTCGTGCCCGGAGCCGGGACCGCCGTGGAGTCCGATAAGGACCGGAGCCGTTGTGTCTTTAAGGCTGCCGAGAATCTTATATCATGTCTTGCATGGCTTCCCGGCGTCCGGCACGTCGAAAGCGACCTCGCCTTCGCTCGTAGGGAATTCTGTCATGGTGAGGAGGGTGGAACGCTGGCCGTGGTGACTCGTGCGGCCCTCGGGGTTAGCAGCTCACAGCTGAGCGCCGTGACGAGTATAAATTGGAAAGTAAAAAGACGTCAAGGGCCTCGAAGGACTTCAAGAGCTGACGAGAGCTGGTGGCTCGAAGAAATGAAAAATGGCAGGAGAAGAGGCAAGTTTTACTTCCTTGGATGGGCGAGGTCGGCATACCGATAGACGAGCCGACCGGCGAGGCGATAGGTGGGTCGAGGCGGGTCGTGCCAGTGGCACAGCAAGGACAATACTGATGCTTGCACCAACGGGCCTTACTGTGCCAATAGGATGGTGTTGCCTGCGTAATTGTGCATGTAAAAGTGGGGGCCAAATAGACTGCCAGGCTGTGTGCACTCGTAAGAGTTCAAGTAGCTGGACCCAATGCTACATACCTAGGTAGTCGTCCACGAAGTGCTCTCCACGTACATTTCATGTTATGTTTTCAAGCCGCCCGGGTCAAATGTCGTCAATTTCTCAGTAGCCGCCCAGCCGCCGCACAGCGTTGTTACTTACTCCAGGTACACTTGTAGCCGTTCGCGGCCACATAAATGAATTGGCTCTGAAGCTGATGTCAGCACTGCGAATCGCGAACGATTACATTGCTCACCTGCGTACTCTTCAGTACAGTGACATTTAGTGCGGTTTAATGCGAGGAACATCTCGATATTCAAGTGCGTCACCCTTTTACAAGGCGAGGGGGTAAATCTTCTTTTTCTCGTTTTCTCTAGCATCACTGCCGCTTCTGATGTGCCAGTCGGCCTCGACGGCATCCTATCGTATGCGCAGCGGAGCTTTAACAACGCAGGGCCGGCAGCCGACGTATCTACCTAGGTACTCTTGGGATGACCGCCATCAGTAAAACATTCCCGCGCCAGGAGAGATTTTGACCTGCAAGACGCTGTCGCCTCGAACAAATTCGGCAAGCGCTTCTCGTGGACAATTCGAAAGGCTGACGCCTAATATTTTAAGCAACCTCTTGGGTCTGATCAAGGTCGGTGGCATTGTGAACGGTCACGTTGGCGCCAACTACGACAACAGTGATAATGTCGAGGATGCTTTCAAAGGGGCTTGGAAGGCCTGGCCAATGCTGTCAAGAGCCATTCTGGGCGATACTATCTCACCACCAGGAACGATAATCCGTGATAAAAGTCATGGTACGAGTAGGGAAGCATGAGGCACTGGGAAATGTACTTGTTGCACGAGCAGAAAAAAGGGAAGGACTAGTCACAGCTCTGTCAGCAGTCCTCCAGCTCTTATATCTACATATTCAATGAAGGTGGGCCCTATGGTCCACTGAGTACTGTGGCAATCTTCAATATCCAACGAGATTTTATTGTGCCAGCCTATAGCATATGTACTTGAGGTCTCCCGTAGAGAATCACTTGCGTGTCAGCTTATCGTTCTCTATGCTCTTGACTGTATCGCTCCTAGCTCCAGCCAAAGAAGAACGCCCCGCTTGCTTCTGCTTCTGCTGCTGCAGCTTGCTGGACGGCGGTGATTTTGGCTCCGCCGTCTTAGTCTCCGTCTTCTTCTTTTCCTCCTCCTCCCGCTTCTCCTGCGGGGCCATCACCCCCCACTGCCCCAGCAGGTCCTGCTCGTTCCCCTCATCCACCCGCGCCGGTTCGTGCTCTGCTCCGGGGCCTAGACATACACGGGCACCTGTCCACCGGTGCCGGCCTTGGCAGGACGTTTACCCATGCGGCCTGGGACAAACGGAGACCCGAATGCCTCATAATTGTAGAGTTCATACTGCTCAAATACACGAAATTTCTGATTTTTAACAGCTTTCCAGTTTGAGCCCTCTTTGTTTAGAGTCTTCAATAGCCATTTGGCTCTGATTATGTCCGGATCATACCGTGTGGACTTTTCCACGTTTTCGGGAGTCGTGATCTTTCGCGCCCAATCAACCGCTTCGGACAGCGTGGAGCGCTCTAGGAGACCTCTTAGCCAGCGCAAACGCCTTTGAGGCAACTTTCTGCCACGACACCGCTTCGTCGGCTTTGGTGACCATTCTTCGTCTTCCGTTTGTTGCCCTGGGACGCGGCGCTGCTGCTGGACCCTGCGCGCCTTAGACTCCAAGTTTCCGCTGTGTCGGTCCAGGGGCTCGTGGCCGGCAGTGCTGATATTGACTTGGTCGTCGACTGGGTCTTGAATCCGTCGTGCCAAGGTTGTTGCGAGTGAGGCGCGCTGTAGCTGGGTCAAAACATGCCCGTGTACCTGTGGGGCCAGGGCGCGACGAGCCAGAGAGAAGGCGAGGGCACTGCGATAAAACATTTTGGTTTGCAATTTGGTAACAAATGGATAGGCGGCTTTGTGGCTGGTATGATGTGAAAGGTTTAGGTTTTGGCCTGGAAGACACATGTGCAGGTTTTGCCAATGGAGCGGACCTGAAATCCTTGCAGCTGGAGAACAGTTCAAAAGCAATAATGGCCAAGTATATTGCCGAAGAGCGTCGGACATCGCCTACATATTCCTTTTATGACAAATAGCTGCAGAGGCTCGAAGGCGCCCGAGGGGGGGGGGGATGGCAGCTTTTCCTCGCTCTTCCCAAGGTCAGGTTATACAGCAAATATACAAATGTACTCTAACTCGCCCAGGTGTGAAGCCTCAAAGTGTTCATGCCAAAGGATGTTGTTTTCAAGGTGATTGTGCCACCTGGGAAAAGGAGTTAAGTCTGGAGATTATCCCAAAAGAGTTCATATAGTTGCCCCGGAGTACTTTATCCTAGCCATAGTCAGGTGAGCGTGGTGATGTAAATGGAGTTCGAATTAAAACCGATGAAAGACCGAGTGACATTGCTGTCCTTTAAGAATCCTCCGTCCATTCACGTCACTCACTCACCTTTTAGCATTGCCATCTATGCGGAAAGTTTGCGGGCACCTCGCGGCGAGCACCAAGGACTCCTAGAGTCCAAAATAGCGCCATCAACTTTCCGAGGAACACGAGAGCCATCCAGGTCAACTAATTACAACAAGCCATATTAAACTGGAAAGTGAATACAGCCCCCGTCTAATACGTTACCAAATAGGCCCTGACGGCCAGTCTGTGGCATGTGCAAGTCGTGGTCGTCTCATACCTACTGCCGCACCCGGGACGGCATGATGGCGCAAGGCGTCTTCAGTACCCACCTCGTTCAAATAACCATAACCTCAGCCGTCGGGGGTTTGAAAGCCGCGCAAATGGAAGCAGTCTTGGATCCTTCTTGGGATAGGAGACACCCAATCGGCATCCAATCTTGCAACGATACCCCTCTCTACTGGCCACTCATAACAAGAACAGCCCGAGGACCATACCTTCTTAAGTATATAGGTAGCCATGCAGCGCCCACAACAACAGAAGGTCGTCCATCTCAGGCTTGATACATTTCAAGCGTGAACGTCGATGGCCATGAAGACCTCTGGGACGCTCGGACCTGGGGAGTGTTCTCAGCACGTTACACTATATACATGACACAATTTAACTGAGTGCAGGATTCTCGAGAAATTGACCAATTCGCACTAAATCGCCATACTCGTCATACAGTTCCAACCGGGCGCCGCCCGCCATGATCCCGCCAATACAATGCGGTTCAAGGTGCATAGCGTCAATTGTCGAAAATGGATCCAGAAAGCACGTTCTCTGCTATACTTAGGTATTCAGGCGATGCACCTTTTTTCAAAGACATGTAGTCATCACTGAATGAGGATTGGTATAGATTGGACTTTCACCTTGGGTGGCGTCGATTCTAGGCAGCCAACTGCATCTAGCCCCACAGAAATCCCTTGAAATGACCCACTCCAACACTTCGTAGGAACAGAAGCCTTGCCTTATTTACACAGCATTGCGCCCTTGGGATTTCTAGGTGGCGCCTACATTGATATAAAGCTGGTCAAATGCAGCCCCCTGTCCGACCAGATGGTCCCGGTCGACCACGTAGTTCTCTTGTCCCCCCTCTTTATTCTTTTATGTAGCTCAAAATTTGACATTCGTTTGATCATCACACACAGAGAGCAGTTCCATACCACGTCCAGCCAAGATACCACCATGGCAGAAGCTATCCTCGCAGCGGCCGGGCTCGGATCTCAGATCCTCAAACCAGAAGATGTCCAATACAAGGATTTTCTTGATTCGTTCTTCGACTCGAACGCAAAACTTCACCCGGCTTGTGTTCTGCAACCGCGCACTGCTGCTGACGTGGGGGAAGCCGTCAAGGCTCTCGTCAGCGCCGGTCAGCAATTCGCGGTCCGCTCCGGTGGATGCGGAAACCGGGCCGGGAGCAACAATATCGATGGCGGGGTGACCATCGACTTGGGACTCATGAACGACGTCCATTATGATCTCGAGACTGAGCTGGCTAGTCTGGGTCCTGGTGCGAATTGGTACGTACTGCTTCACTCTGCCCAATCTTGCCCTTTTCAGCACAAGTGAAAATAGACAAGTCGCTGACCATTTGCCCAGGAGACACGTGTATAACGAACTGGAGAAGAACGGGCGTGTTGTCGGTGGTGGACGTGTGGATAACGTCGGCGTGGGCGGGCTTCTTCTGGGTGGCGGTCTATCCTTCTATTCAGGTCACGACGGCCTCGCTTGCGACAACGTTGTGGCCTACCAAGTCGTGCTGGCGGACGGCGATATCGTGACCGCCAAGGCCGGTGAGCACGAGGACCTGTTCCGTGTGCTCAAGGGCGGAAGCAACAACTTCGGCATAGTGACGCGCTTCATCATGAAGACCAAGCCCGTCGGTCCTGTGTGGGGCGGAGTGGCGGTGCGCCCGGCAGACTGCCTTCCCACGGCCGCGAAGGCGTTGGAGGCTTTTACTGCCAATGCTCAGGAGGATCCAGACAGCACCATGACCTTCGTGGTTGGCCACCAGCCCAGGTTCGGGGGTGACGTGATCATCACTCTGTGCTTCAACGCAGCCGGGGTCGAGAAGCCCAAGGCCTTTGAGGGTTTCTTCTGTCTTCCGGAGATGGTGAGCGACTACAAGACGGGGAAAGTGACAGATCTTACTCCATACTCGGCCCTACCAGCAGAGTATTACAATATTTGGTACGCCCTGTCGTTCAAAAACGACGCCTCCATCATCCGGAAGGCCGCAGAGCTCCATGACGTGCTCGCCAGAGAACTCGGGGAAAAAGTCACCGACGGCGACTTCACCTCGCACTGCGCGTTCCAGCCCATTCCCCTGCTCTACTCGCAGCGTTCAGTCGCGGCAGGTGGCAACATCATGGGCCTCGAGGCTTATCCGCACCATGGAATATTGTTGCAGGCGAGTGTGAGCGTCAAGACGGCCGAGCTGGCGGAATGGGTCCGCCCCAAGGTCCGCGCCGTCACGCAGGATCTGGCTGCCTTTGCGAGTACGGTGGAAGACGGTATCATGCCGTGGCTGCACCTGAACTACGCGGCTGCCGATCAGGAACCGTTGCAGAGCTATGGTGCGGAGAATGTGGTCAAGATGAGGCTGGCTGGGGCGAAGTATGACCCGCACGGCGTCTTCCAGCGTCTCTGCCCTGGAGGTTTCAAGATCTCAGCTGTGAAGGAGTGAAAATGGCTGAGATTGGATGGGGTTGGTCTTAGTGAACTGCCAAGTGTCTTGGTTTATTTTGCTGAAATCCAGCTTAGGCCCAGGCCTCGACTTCTTGCTACTGTGTCGATTCGCGTGGATCGCTTTGCCCTGCCGTTGTCGATCGCAGCAGTGGACCACATCGCAGTCACAATGGTCAAGGCCAGCAGCGAACGACAGGATTCTGGCGAACGTGAATGCCAAGTACTCGTCCAGATAAGTCGATATCTATAAAACGGTTCTGCAGCTGTAAGGTCTTCAGCAATGTGAAATATGGCCGAGAATTCGCCAGTACTGAGTGTGATCGCCAAACAATGCGAGTCAGTAACCCGATGAAGATGCGCCGCACCGCCTTTTCAGGACGACCGACATACAAGCTCGACTAGGCCCCGTCTCCGTATCACCGATGGACGAATTGGGCAATCCCTTGAAGTTGAATGCAACATTGTCACATGGAGATCCGCACGCCTTGTTCGAAGAGGCTTCAGAATAGGAGCGCGTTGCGTGGTCTCGGAAAACCCGAGTGAGACGGAAGGCTAGGAGCTGGCGACAAAACGTCGCGACGCGATCGGGCATGTTCGACCGGAGCCGACGGTGCTGCAAGTTCGCCCCTTGGGAGCCGACACCGCGAGTTCTGCGACGTCTCGATCTTGATTAAAAGATATACAAGCAAGTTGGACGACTTAATTTTCGGGCTTGCTCTGGACTTCCACCACCGCAAGTACTGTGGCCCGCGGTCGGCTCTCGAGGGTCAAGGCGAACAATTCGCTCCAGCTGCATGATTCACAATTCAGGTGGGAGCCAGGATGTCGCAGAGGCGAAAGATGCGATGGTTTCCATGGAGGTGTTCAGGCTCAATGCACGAGCCTTCAGTCATGCCATGCTTGCAGGAGCGGGCCGCTGCGCTGTGGGTTCTAGGGTGAGGTCGCCCTGCAGGGCTCCGTACACATGTACCGAGACGTGCGAGGAGTGGCCCCGTTCAGGTAATCTGGGCTGATACCTGTGACTTTTGCTCTTTGACCAGACCGAGCATGGCATAAGTTATAGCCAGACACCGCGGAGTGCCATCTCGTAGACTATCATGGCCCCCTCGACGTGAAATTTGCAATGATCGGTCAGAGTTGAAGTTGCACGATTAGACGACGCGGGTTGTGTCAGAACACCGGTGGTTCGACATGATGTGCCGCCAGCACGTGTTATGGCTAAGGTGGATTCCCAGGTTGCGTGACGGAACCGGCGGGACAAAGTGTCCTTGACTGAACCAGGGTCTTTGAAGTTTCGAGAGAATTTTGACCGAGTGACATCGGCCAACACTTGACAACCTGACAACGTGAGGCCAGGCGCAAGGCTGACGACACCCATCGGGCAGGCGAGAGAGAAACTGAGATTGTAGCGAGAATTGCGGCCGTAATGCGGGCCGAAGTCGCGTTTCGCTGGGCCTACCGGTAGTTCATTGGGCGGGCTCTACTGCCTGGCACTAGTCGTGCTGGTCTCCTAACCTCCTCGGCCTAGCAACAAAAAGCAGCGGTGATCAAATTGATTTGACCTGGCCGAGGAACGGAGTTATTTTGGTCAACAATGGCCACGTGAGGCTGAGTGTAATTTGGATCAGACGTTGACGCCATGGTAGGCCAGGCCGTGCTATGCCATGCAGCGTCGAGCGCTGGAGGCAACGCTTATTTGTCTCTGAGAGAGCGCATCGAACTTGTGGTCGACTGGGACTATTTGCCATTGTATCTTGGTCGAAGCTTGTAGATGATATGACATGATAAACGCTGGCAGGTGCATTTGTGGCAATTCGAAAGGCGCAGCCTCCATGTGAGCCATCGCTATTCAGATGCTCGGCCGGAGTCCGTGGGCCGAACGCGGGAGAACGTCCGCTAGGCGGGCGAGTCTCTCTCAACGGCCCAGCCGTGTCAGCCGCGCGCCTTTTTGAAATCAGAAAGTCAAGTGGCGGATGACTCCGAACGGCCCGTGGAATGGCTGTGGCTTTCTATTCCTGCTCCTGCTGCTGCTGCTGCTGCTTGTGCTTGTGCTCGTGCCCGTGGTGGTATCGTCTTGCCGAATTGCCTTGGCAACAGCTGTTCGAATTGCCGTAGTCCACGATACATTCTCGTGCCGGGTCGATAGTTGCAGTCGTCGTTGCTTGGCTAACATCTGAAAATGGTCAAGAACACGATAAAAGCACGGGCCAAACGCCAAGGCAGGGGAACGACCCGGGACTGGGGGTTACTGGCAACAGCTCCACCCCCTGCCATGCCACTGAGGCAGTTGCTGCCCCTCCCCCTCCAAGAGCTCTGAAATTTGACATCAGCCCTCAAGGTTCCTCTCGTAAAACGAGGCGGCAACCTCTAGAAGTGAAAACTCAGAATGGAACAAACCAGATTTTCGTGGCAATGATCAGGTGTTCAATCCTGCTCGGTTAAGGAGGCGAAAGATCTGGACTGGTCAGTCATCACACATGCCACATTCCACACAATCCCATACTCCTTCATCGAAAGTTGCCCCGCTGAGCTGCTTTGTAGTCCCAGTATCGGAGCTCTCCTGGTCGGCCCAGGTGCTCTGGCCCTGGCCCGGCGTGGCCTCGCCTGCCCTGGCCTCTTGCTGGGGACACCATTCGCTGGGCATGTTGATGGGTGGGCTCTGGGCCGTGTGGGCTGTGGGTTGACCAGACCTCGACTCGACTCAACAGCTCTGTCTGCGACCGAGACTGAGACTGTGCTTGTAGCGTTTCGCTGGGCAGGACCCCTCCCCCCAAGGCCAGCCAATCGCCGGCCGCGCAACTACCACCCACCACCCACCTATCCTGCCACAAACTTCCCCTCCATCGCCCGTTGCCCCTCCTTCCCGGTCGGTGTACTGACGTTGTTGAGGCTTTAAATCTCTGCTGTCCCTCCGACCTGAGCTCAACACATTTCTCTCCTCCCTCCTCCCTCACACTCACACACCACCAACACAATCCGCCCTACGATCCTAGAAAGCTTGCACAGCTTCACAACAGCTACTCCACACCCACAAGCTCATCAACCTCAGACATCAACAGACCCAATCAGTCAAAATGGTCACCAAGGTTGGCATCAACGGATTCGGCCGTATCGGCCGTATCGTCTTCCGCAACGCTTACGAGCACGACGGTGTCGAGGTTGTTGCCGTCAACGACCCCTTCATTGAGCCCCAGTACGCTGTAAGTTTTTGAGTCTTTCTCCGCAAGGAGCTGACCGCGCATGTTGTACCGCTCCAAAGCGCAAAACCTTGCCCCCCAGACCCCCCCATCTTCAAGCGTGGGCTGACTCGAGTTTCTTTCCGCACCGATAGGCCTACATGCTCAAGTATGATTCCCAACACGGCAACTTCAAGGGCGATATCAAGGTCGACGGCAAGGACCTGATCGTCGGCGGCAAGAAGATTCGCTTCTACACCGAGCGTGACCCCGCTGCCATCCCCTGGAGCGAGACCGGCGCCGCCTACATCGTCGAGTCCACCGGTGTCTTCACCACCACCGAGAAGGCCAGTGCTCACTTGAAGGGCGGTGCCAAGAAGGTCATCATCTCTGCTCCCTCCGCCGACGCCCCCATGTACGTGATGGGTGTCAACGAGAACACCTATGACGGCAAGGCCGATGTCATTTCCAACGCCTCCTGCACCACCAACTGCCTGGCTCCCCTGGCCAAGGTCATCAACGACGAGTTCCACATCATCGAGGGCCTCATGACCACCATCCACTCCTACACCGCCACCCAGAAGACCGTCGATGGTCCCTCCGCCAAGGACTGGCGTGGTGGACGTACCGCCGCCCAGAACATCATCCCCTCCTCCACCGGTGCCGCCAAGGCTGTCGGCAAGGTCATCCCCGAGCTCAACGGCAAGCTCACTGGCATGGCCATGCGTGTACCTACCTCCAACGTCTCCGTTGTTGACTTGACCTGCCGCATCGAGAAGGGTGCTTCCTACGACCAGATCAAGGCCGCAGTCAAGAAGGCCGCTGAGGGTCCTCTCAAGGGTGAGTAAAGCGTCGGACCCCCCGGAAAATAGACTGATTTGAAGAAGACAACGTGCTGATGAATTTCTTGCTACAGGCGTCTTGGCTTACACCGAGGACGACGTTGTGTCCACCGACTTGAACGGCAACAACAACTCCTCCATCTTCGACGCCAAGGCCGGCATCTCCCTCAACGACAACTTCGTCAAGCTGGTCTCCTGGTACGACAACGAGTGGGGCTACTCCCGCCGTGTCCTCGACCTCATCTCCCACGTCTCCAAGGTCGATGGCGGCAACTAGAGTGTTGCTGACACCATGGGTGGCATCACTGACACGGCGACCACCGTCCCGGAGACTCTGAAGCCCGCTTTTCAACAGTGAAACAGAATCAAGAGCACAGAAAGGCAACAGACTAGGCAGCGATGAAAAGTCGGTAACGTCACAACGACAATCGCGGTCAAGCAGGGTTGGGATCGGCGCCGTAGGGTGGCCTGGTGCATCGGTAGGTAGCTGCTTATGCAACTTCCGAAGAAATCATAATAAAAAAGAACTTAGAATGACAACCTTCGTCTTGGACACTGATATGACCCATGTGAATTTGGTCTTGCAAGCATGTATGGACTCCCATGATCGGTGAGCACGCGTGGTCGTAACGATCATGCTGCCACAACAGACGGAACATCAATATCGGCGCAAAAGAAGTCATTCGTGATTATTATCAAAGACCATAAACGCTCAGCCTGCTAATTCTCCGCGCTCAGGAACTGTCTCGTACAAGTGTAACCATCGCTCCAGGAGCATGCTCGAATTCCGTAACTCCGAAACCAGACTGGCCCCCCTAACAACCGAAGGAGCATGACATGAATAGCACCTGCCTCTCTTGCCGCCGCCATTGTGATCCGTTCAAGACTCGTAGACAGGAAAGTCTGAGGCGGCAAGGCACGGCGAGAACTCGCACTAAAACGCGGCGCCTCCTGCGCCCTCTCCGGCGATGGTCCTTATGCTCTGGTCCGAGAGGTCGCTCTTGAGCTTGAACGCCTCGCTCTCGCGCTCGAGGCGGTTCCACATGCGGAGCGCGGCGCGGATCTTCTCGTCCTTGGTCTTGGTCTCGGCACGGATCCGCTCCTCCTCCTCCTTGAGGCGGCGGTGGTGCGACTCCAGCTCCTTGGTGACGCCTGTCGTGAGGGGCGTGGACGCCGGGTCGAGCTTGCCGCCGGGGACGATGGGGGGCATGGTCGCGAGGAGGTTCTGGGCGAGGCCCAAGCGCTGGCCGCCCTGCGAGGCGGGGCCGGTGGGCGGGTTGAAGGGCTTGGACGCGACGGACGGCGAGGACACGCCCGAGATCGAGGCGCGCGGGCCGGTCGGCACGGGGGTCGCTGGGGAGACGGGCGCGGGCGCGAAGCGAGACGAGGGACCAGGCCAGCCTCCACGACCGCCACGCGGTGCAAAGCCGCCTCCGCGGGCGGGAGGAACATAGCCTCGGGGTCCAGCAGGAGGGATCGTAGGGCTGACGGCTTCAGTGCGGGAGTATGGGACTGAAGGAGTAGCGGGGTATCGAGGGGGTGCAGCAGCAGCATTGGGAGTCGAGAAGTTTCGAGTCGCGCTTGGTCCGGTAGGTGGAGCTCGTAAGGCTGCAGGGCCGCGGGGTGGAGACCGGGCACGTGGAGGCGACCTGAGAGGTGTCTGATTTCTGGGCGTGGCAGTGCGGACTGGAATGGCGTTCGCATCGCTTAGACCAGCGGGTGAGTGAGGCAGAGGCGACTGCTGGCGGGAGCGGTTGTCGTAACCGCGAGACACAGGCCGAGGCGACGAGACACGTGAGCGTGAGTTAGACCGCGAGGTGATTGCAGACGCGACAGCCGATTCTCGCTCCCTCTCTCTCATGGGCGAAGGACGTCTGTACGTCGCACCTGGGCCAAATCGATCGTCGCGACGGTCGGGAGAGCGCGATCGAGGACGGTAAGATGCGCCGCCACGGGGAGGTGGAGGGGAACGGCGGATGGGCGATCGAGCACGATCACGGCGGTCGCGATCGAATGGTGATCGAGATCTGCGTCTAGGAGGAAAGTATGAGCTTGGAGGCCAACGCGGACGGTACGAGCGTTCCCGACGATCCCAGTGACCCCAACGCGCCATTGTGCTTGGTTGTTGTGTTGTGGAGGTGTGTCTGTTGGGAAAGGCAGGTGGAAGATAGTTGTGGCTTACCGATCGCGGTTGTCGAAATCTCGGCGGGGCGAGCGGGCCCTGTTAAATCTATCGTCCCGTCTCGGAGGCGGCGAGTAACGGCTTGGCGACCGACGTGGGCTTCTTCGGGGGGAAACACGTCTGACTGGGCTTCGAACGCGGCCACGGCTGTTGTCCCTGCGGCGCCAACTCTCACCGCCACTGTCGCGCGCACGGTCCGGTCCCCTGTAGCGATCAGGGCTGCGTGAACGGCGTCTGGGTGACCTGTTCGGGACGTAGCTGTCACTCGCAACAGGTGGTGTGCGTGCACGGAGATCTCTGTCTCTGTTGTCTCGATCCCTCTCACGGTCTCTGGGAGGGCTCCGAGCTCTGCGCGGTGAACGCTCTCTGTCTCGATTGAAAGGTCTGTACGACTCTCCCGCTCCGTAGCGAAGGACCTCTCCGTCCTCGTACCTGATCATGTCTGAGTTAGCAGGGGATTTGAACCTCTGGGGCTCATCTCTGTCGCTAAGTGATGGAAATGAGACAGATGAGGAATGGTCCGGCAAGTAAGATGAGGAGGGAGCAGACGGGCCACGCAGGGAGTGTTGCGACATGTCGTAAGTCTCGGCACCATCGCTTGCAGGCGCATCAGGAACAGAAGACAGGTCAATGCCAGCATAGGCACCACAACGCCAGTCGCCCGAATGGTACTCGACCACTTCAACATTGCTCCAGCAGCTTTCCCAAATGCCGCCGTTTCGCGGATTGTCCGAGTGAGGCGTTGGAGACAGAGACCATGCGACTGGGCACTCTGGCGAGAAGGGACTCTCTGGTGCATAATTTGGAGACATGGAGCCCAGCAGAGTTGAGCTCGCTCCGAAGCCTGGCCCATAGTCCGGAGATGGAGGAAGTGGGAACTGGCCAGGGGACAGGGCGACCTCGGATCCCATTGGTGAAGAGGGCATCTGAGAACCCGGCGTGGAGAAACGAAGGATTGGGGAGGTGTTCTCATCTCGACTGAGGTCAAGCTTCTCTGGCCGAGGCTTCCGCCCCTTGTTGGCGGTCGGTGGCGTGGTCTCGTCGATGTCTGTCTCATCCTCGGTGGTTGCGATGGAACCACTGAAGCCGTCCGGAGGGTCCACTCCGTACCACTGGATGCCAGCCATCTCGTTGGCCACCGGTAGGCGGTCGAAGCCTTGGGTCTGAAGACCCATTTGCAGGGAGCCAGTCGAGAACGCTGCGTGCCCTGGAAAGGCACGCGCCTCTGGCTCCAGCAGCTGGGCAGGGGGGTCGCCGTAGGTGAAGACGTCGGAGCGCCGGATGATGGTCTCGTCGTCGTCGTCGTCGTCGACGACGAGGGCAACGGGCTCCTCGACCGGGTTGAGGATGTGCTTGACATCCATGATGGTTTGGATGTCCTTGGGTGAACGGTTCGGTCGGACGTTGGGATCGACGCTCGAGTGGTGGGAGGAGAAGGAGATAGACATGGTTGTGATGATGTTGGGTGACAGACTTATGATGGAGAAGGGTATGGGAGTTGATGAAGATGGTGGTCACTGTTCCGAATTGTGTTGTGATGGCGCCAGCGACTAGTTCTTCGTCTGTTGATGAACTGTCTTCAAGAATTCCAGGTTCGCAACCCGTGGCCGAGATTATATACCTGGAGACCTCCCCAGAGGTCCTCATGCGTGTCCCATAGTCGGTCCGGGCACAATAGACTGAAATGTACGGACCCATTGTGTTCCGTCCCTCGAAAAATTGACAATAAAGGGTGCAGTACGGGAAAAAATGGGAGAAAAAAACATAGTACGCTTTACGTCTTTTGACTAACCTTCTAGTGCGTTCTGCCCGATCCATTCTGAATTGCAGTGGTCCCAATAGACTGAATAGGGCTATAACAATGGGTGTATATTGTTGGTATTAGTCCCACAATAGCTTGCCTTCCAGCCCGACGACGATGGTGACGGCGGGGTCACTACTGAGAGGGAACGCTTGTAGCGCGCATGTGATAATGCCACAATAAGGACAAGAAGAGGGGGTTAGGCTATGAAATGACAGAAATACTGGCCCTGGGTGGATAGCCGTTGAAAAAGAAGGCCGCGATGGGTGTGCTTGGTGCGTCGTGATGCGGGTCGCAAGTGGAAGCTGAGATGAAGTTGAGGCCGGCGTCAAAAGGCGACGTCGAATTCAGGAAATTTGGATGACTAAGCATTATCGATAAGACCACCCTGCACCCTCGCCCACCATACCCATTCCATTAGGAACTAAGCGGCGGATCGTGCAGCAGCTGCCGACCCATGCAACTTCGCCATTTCGAGACCACCTGTCGCAGCGGTCGGCGGTGAGTGGTATCAACCGTCAGGACTTTGCGAGACCATGGTGAATGTGATCGTCCCGAATTGATGATTGTGTTGTACCACATCTGATCTTGGTTCTTTGAGGCTATATCCACCCCTCGGCCTCCAGACATCGACGCCTGCGACGACGCTTGGGCGCCCATTCAACCCAACTCAACTCAACCCTTTGATCTCTGATCAGGACTCTTTCCTCCATGGGGATCCGTCTCCCCGTCTTGAAGCGTGTCTGCCGGAGGATGGGCCCTTGTATGCATCGCTGCATGCTCCCCTATTTGTAGCTGCTGTTGTTTGTTGGATTTTGGCGTGCCCAGTGCAATCCGGACAAACCAATCTCACGCCTGGAGTTGAGTTCTCAGGCTTATTAGCCCGGCTTATGCTTCATATGCAAGGCCTGTGTAGAAGACTATCGTGAAAGATTTGAGGGTTGGGGAGGTCACTGCGATCCGCACATTACTTTGGGAGTACCTCGCTTTCTGCACTCACGAATTTCTGCAAGTAGAATGGTTCGGGGTCGCCACGCCTTTGGGCAGATGTGGCTCTGAAGGTCAGCATCAAGCGCTAAATCAGCACCAACGCCAGCGAGAAAGGTCTGGAATATTGACACCATGATGACAAAAGCCTGAATTAAACTCTATTTGATATTCGTGTCTTGTGGTCCATTGAGGTTGACGACTACGAGATCCATGTCTACATCTTCGACCATGGTGTCTCCCAAACAGAGGAGCCAAATCCCACCTCAGTACTTCGCAATCCCTTCAAACCCACGACGGCCGTCATAAGTCCGCCTGTTCCACGTTGGATCATTGTCTTTCTTGATCCACGCCAACGTCTCGACTCCGCCCCGAGGTCCGTCGCCCCTTCTAAGGTACCATGCCATCGTCCTCCGTCGTTTCGCCCCCATTTACTACACAGCGTTCTGTGATGAACTTCTCGACCTCCTCCGCGTGCCGGCTCATCATCGCGTTCAGCCCGCGCTCAGGGCTCCGAATGACGGTTCCAAACCGCTTCTTACGGATTTTGACCTCAAGTTTGGGGTCGAGCCAGCACTGATGCTCATTCTCCACGTACACCCGCGAGTTCGCCTTGTACCAGGCCGAGAGGCTCTCATCCATGTCGGAACGAATCGGACGCAGGGGACCGTTGACGAAGTTGACGACGCCGGAGAGCTTGGACTTGCAGTCTAGAGCACAGCGTTAGCGGATGAGAATACATGCAACGCGAAGGATTTGGCAACGCTCGCTCGTCTCCACAGTGACGAGAGAAACAGGCCGAACTTGCCAGGCGGTGAGGCCTCACTCCTGTTCAGAAGAAGCATCTTGATGCCCACGTAAGCGTAGCCGACCCCGACGATGAATATATCCTCCGCGTCATACAACTGCAAGTAGTTATCCCAGAGATAGCAGACGAGCTCTCGAACTTCGGCCCCTAGTTTGGCTTCGTCCTCACCGGGGTGCGAATGTCGCATATTCTGCGGAATCGAATTAGCTTCTAGTAGAGTCAGACGATCTTTGGAGAGGCAATTGAACATACAGTGGGATTACGAGGGACGTTGATGTCCATAATACCAAAATTTCTCGAGGTCGCCCAATCGATGTACCTCGTGACGCCGTCTCTCTGTGATAAATCAGCGCCTGACATGCAAGTCCACAATGCTTCTATGACTTACAACCCAAGCATCCTCGGTGGGAACTATATTGGTCAGGGAGTCAGGTTGTCCCAAGAGCTCAGGTCTGCTACTGTCAATATTTCTCCTTATTTCCTTAGAACTTGCCGTACTCACGGATCATGTAGCACCACCATAATGTTCCGCGCGGAGTCAATATTTTGCGAGACCAAGACCTGGTTCTCATACGTGCGAAAGAGAGCCTCGCGCTGGATGTAGAGCGGGAACATATCATACTTTTCGGCAAAGTTGACCAGCTGGTAGGTGCGGAGGACCTCGTGAAGCCTCTGGCCTTCGTGGTTCTCCACTTCGGTCACGCCCACGATGCCCGGCCGCATGCATTCCCAATACGGTGCCTGGTAAGCGCGGACCCGGTCCAAGGTCTTGTGCGCCTCCTTGTTGATCTTGGGCAGTCGCATGCGTGGCGGCGGCTCGCCCATGAGCGTCTTGGCGACGGCCAGCGCGGAGTTCGAGATGGCGGCAAGGTTGTAGCCGCCCTCGAGGCACACGGCGACGTGGCCGTCCGCGAGCGACATGAGCATGTGGGTCATGTGGGCATAGCACTCGGGGCTGACGAAGCACCCGCCCAGCTCGTCGCCGTGCGCAGCGTCGAAGCCCGCCGAGATGATGACGAGGTCCGGGTCGAACTCCTGCGCGATGGGCATGATGATCCGCTGGAAAGCCGCCATGTACTCGCCATCGCCCATGCCTTGGTCGTGCCATCCAATGTTGATGTTCTTGCCGATGCCAGGCCCCGCACCACATTTGTCTAAACCGCCATCGGGTATGTCTGGAAGATCTGGTTGCCCTGGGTAGAACTGACCATTTTGGTAGACGTGAGTCGAGATATAAAGAACGTTTGGGTCCTCGTAAAAGATATTCTGGATACCATTGCCATGATGCACATCCCAGTCGAGGATGAGAACCTTGCGGCACTTCTCAGGATACTCTCGCTGGCACATCCTCGCGGCAATGGGCACGTTGTTGAACATGCAGAAACCCATGGCGCAGTCCTTCTCCGCATGATGACCCGGAGGACGGATAACTGCAAATGCATTCTTGACATCGCCCCTGACCACAGCCTTGCAGGTCTCGATAGCACCACCGGCAGAGATCAGTGCGGCCTCGAACGTCATGCTTCCGACGTAGATAGACTCCCGACCCGCATCCATCGTTTTGGTGATGATGCGCAGATCCTCGGTCGACTTGTCTCTCAAACTACAAACCCATTCGTAGTGATCTGGCTCATGGACGGTACAGATCTCCTGCCGTGTAGCAAACCGGGCTGGGATCTTCCACATGTACTGCGTGGGATTCCTGCGCATGACTTCGACTGCTTCCGACTCGCTGCCCTTGAAGACCAGCCCGGCCTGCTTGAACTTGAGATAGATACGCTCTATCCGGCCCGGGTCCTCGGGGTGGTGCGGCTTGCCGCCAAAGTCGGCGTTGGCGTGCAGCTTCATCCGGTCGTCGTAGCAGACGCCCGTCGCCAGCTGGCCGCGCCGTATGACCTGCCGCGCCGGCTGGTCGGTCGAGTCCTGCGGGGTGTCCATCTCGTCCGCCTCGTCCATCTCGTCCGACGGCGTGCTGTCGTCGAAGGCCGGCACGTCGCCGAACTGCTCGAAGCCGCACGCCGGCTCGACGGCTCCGTCTTGATAGCCGCCGCCCATGGCAACGTCGTCGACTTCCTCCATGGCGGGCCGTCTTGACCGATCCTGCAGGAAGGTGCCGCCTACAGCGCCCGAGCCCGTCGCCAAATCAAAGAAGCGACCGGTCGCGGGCTGCTTGGGATGACACGGCAGTCTGGGCGATATGTTAGTGCGGACTGCCTTGAAGGTGGAAGGGCGATGTCTCTGGTATGAGTTGACGAGGTGGGCAATATTATATTCTCAGAAATGAGACCCCACTATGGCAGCCGGACAAATAGGACGCCCAGCCTGGAAAGCATGCCTTGTTCATGGTTTTGAAGGATGTCCTCGTAGTTCAAATGCAATCGACGAACGACAACAAGGGACTGGTGCACAGTCTCGGGTGCACACTCCACTGCCTCAGCTTTGGCTACCACCTAGAGCTTTGCAGCACGGCAGCGTGCTCGGAGGCTTCACCAAGGTTTCCAAAAGGCCCTGTGCAGGGTTGTCTGTCCATACTGAAATAAATAAAAACTCACACGAAAGACGAGCGGAAAACCTCAGGGCGCGGCCCCCGTGCTCAGATCGCAGGTAGCAAACGCAGGTGAGCAACACGCAGAGGGCAGAAGGGAGTTGAGGTGTGTGCGTTTGTAACAAGCGTACGATCTCCGCGCGTCCGGCTGAGACGAAGATGGCTTATAAATTGGGACAAGACCGCCGTCGCATCACTTTTCGAGAAAGAGCAAGTGCTTCTGATGTTCGCGCGCCGTGGTGGTTGCTGGTAACTGGTGATCCCTGTTGTGGTGTTGCGGGTTCCAAGATTGCAGCGCGCGTCGCCGAGGTGGTCGGCCTGTGTCACTCAGCCGCGCTAAATGGCCCGTACTCTCACATTAACAAGCTTTCACGTAGGAAGTCGCAACATTTGATGCAAGCCTTCTACACATGAGCTGTATTTCCGCTGACTGATAAGAGTAAATAATTTTGAGATTTTATACATACGTTTTCATCTAGTCCCAAAGAATCAGTAAAATACCGTGCCAACTCGCTCAAAGTCCATTTGTCAACGTTTACCAGGGCTGTCGAATGTGATTTTGGCAACGTTGCAGACACTAAAGCATCGTACACGCAAGCGCTTGACATAAGCTTTTGAGCCACAGCTGCTATTCCTTGAGAGTGAACAAGCGCAGTTAAGGACCCTTTCGTTGTGATAATTTACAACCCAAAACCCCCCACAAAATGGTGATTGGTACATTGCAACGCCGGCCCTTCTCCCTTCGGGGCACATACAGATAATATTCACGGCTCTAATCTACCCCTCTCCATGACAACAGACCAGCGTCCGCCAACTTCATGAACAGGCCAGTCTGTCACCCTCTGACGAAGCTCCTCCTCATCCATTTCCCGTCTCCAGTCCTCATCCACCGGCTCGTAGTCCAGGATGCCCCCACTCGTCTCAAACAGCGTGCTAGAACACATCCCGGGGTTCCCCGAGTCCAACGCAGCAACACAGCGCTCCGCGAAAACAGCCGAGAGGGAGTGGCCCAGACTCTGGCGGTCCGAGAGGATGCCCGGGTATGCCAGCCGGACCTCGCGGACAATCCGGTCGCGCGAGTAGGCGAAGCGATTGGCCGCGAAGCGCAGGATGTCGTCGGGCGAGAGCTTGAGGAAGGTGTCGACGATGGCCCTGTTGACGTTGGGTCCGTCGTTGGCCGAGCGGGCGGAACCAAAGCTAAGGTTCTCCGCCTCGTGGACGGTGATGGTGTCGTCCTGGATCGACGTTCGTCAGCTATTGTCTGTTTGTTTGTTTGTCGCTCACTTCAACAGGTAGCGTGGGAGACTTGCATTCTCTGACATGACCTGCTCGGTTGAGGGGCAGATGTGCAGCTGCACCATCCAGACGACCGTCTGCCACAGGTCATTGAGCTCGCACAGCTCCGTGTTCGACAGCAGACGCAGCTTCCTGCAACGAATGTCACCAGAGCCCATGTCTGGGATGAACCTGTTGGGTCGCGAACGGTCTTCGTGAAAGTAGCGGGCATACGACATCCAGTTGTACAATGCACGGCGCAACCTCTCCGTCTCGTGGGGTCGCAGACCCCGGCAGTCCGAAGCGGCGTCGCGAAATCGGTACTGCGGGAAGGATTGCTCCCAGTTCTTGACGGTGTAGTACGTCCGGATGAGGTCGCGGAAGTGCAGCTGGTCGAGCATGACGGGCTGCAGTGAGTTCGTCGCGTTCTCAACAAATCCACTCCCCTCGCCTTCGGAAATGAGCTTGCCGTTATGGTAGATCCGGCGACGCAGGCAAGGACCCCAGCGGATATGGAGATCCTGCGGTTTGGAGACGATGTACTGCAGTAGGGCGTCAAAGGGGCTCAACTCTCTGTTTAAGATGGACAGAATCAATGTCTGCTGATGCGTGTCAAAAATCGCCTTGAGTTTCTTGTTGACCTCCGCGAAACCCGAGGCACTTGGGAGATCCAACTGCCCGAAAATGTTCAATATTATCTCAACTGGACACCTCGCGATGCCATGCTGAGCGATCTCTTCAACGACCTGCGTCTGCTCAGGTCGCACAGATTGTTTCTTCATGGTGCTTCCGTGAAATCTAGAGCAATTTCTCTTCCCGTATATCTGGAGTCTTGTGAGCTTTTGTGACTGAAGGGCAGCAGCGCGGAAACCCACAATGAAAGCAACCGAGACTCTTCTTCGTCGATTGTAGGGAAGAAACACGAAACAATCACCCAACAAGTTCGCCTGTTTCCAGAGAACCAACCTCGACCGTGTAGAAGCCCAAAGGTCTCCCACAGTCAAGGCCACGAGCAGCTCTTGCTCACAGGTTTCTGACCCCGACGTTGGGGCTATCCGAGAGGGGGGAAGTTGATGCGAGCATTGTCGCAATGTACCAAGACGTTATCATCTGGAGAACTGAAAGTTTCCTGACAGGAACACGAAAGTCGGCTTCGACGTGAGTGCTGTTTTGGTCAATCGAGAGATGCGTGATGTGTGATGCGTGAATCGTGCAGAAAGTGCGCTCTAGGGGATTAGATTAGTTGGATGTGTGAGACGCGCAGCCTGCCGCTAAGTACTGTGGTGGTTGGGGATCGAGCAAGGCGTGCGTCAGGGGCCAAGGGGGTGTGTTATCAAGCCCATTGGGCCACTCTAGCGCGGCGGAAGATGGCGTCAATTTTGCTTCCGGTTTCGATTCTGCCAGGCCCTGGCATCCTGAGTAGGGCAACGAAATTTTGAGCCTTCTTTTTGAACTAGTCAATTAACTCAGAGCGCAGGTACGAAGCATCTGTTCGTTCGAGACAGGGTATAGCAAAGCCCTCAGTTCCAAGTTTTCGCAACCATAACGCCGTCCCGGTCCGTGATGCAAAAACCTCTCAAGAGAAAACAGCCCGCGTCGCCAACGCATCCCGCTTTTTCTCCGTCTCACCATTTGTCCTCAGACCGAGCCTGTCCTTTCTGGTCAGGCTGTCGCCCTTCTGCTCCGCCCTCACGCTGTGCCTGCCTGCCTTCTTCCTCCTCAGGTCCGCGCGGACCTGGTTCGGCGAGACGAACTGCTTGTTCTCGTAGATGATCGGCCCACCGAACGAACCCTCCTGTATGATGATGGGCGTGCAGACGAATCGCGGACCGATCTCAACAAGGTTGATGTCCGTATCCTTGCTGGCCCCCCTCTTGTCCTTCTTCTTGCTGCCGGCATCCTCCATCTCCTCGTCGCCGCCACGCGCCGCCGTCTTCTCGACCTCGTTGACCTGGTAGTTGCGCACCCAGATCTTGCCATCCGCGACGGTGAAGCCCATGACGTGGTCAACGAAGGGCTTGGACTTGCGCGCGCCCTGCGGAACGCCGAAGATGTGGTAGAACAGCTCCTTGATCACCATCAGGTGTGGGTCCTTGTCGAAGGCGGCGTCGAAGGAGAGGACGGGGCGCGAGCCCTTGAGGCAGTTGCCCGTGAAATGTAGTTCCTCCATGGTGTGCACTGTTCGAATAAAACTCGGTGTCAGCCCAATTGATCCCTGACTGAAGACTTGTAGCGTTTGTTGAATTTCTCATTGCATATGCGAGGGATGCTTCTTACTATTTTGCACGTGCATCTTCACCGTTGGCCCGTTTGGCACCTTGCTCGCCCACATGTACAGATCCTGACCCTTGCGCGCCTCGAAGAAGAGCACATTATTGCAGTTGTACAGCTCGGCCAGCTCGTTGAGCTGGTACAGCTTGGACTTTGAGTCGAACTTGGCGTCCTTGCGCCCGTGGGGCATCATGGCGGCGAGGTCATTGAGAAGGTGTCGGTGTCTGCAGCATGTTCGCCTGCCGTCAGTATGTGCATTCTGTTCCTCTTTCTCTCCATCAACCAGGCAGGACGGAGGGCATGGATCTGGACGGGACGCAAAGGATGGGGACGACATACCGGTATGTGACTCCTCTTGACGAGAGGACGAGAACCCTCTGCTTGTTCTTCCTGGGACCACTCTTGGTTGGCTCATCTTCTTTCAAAGACCCATTGGCCTTCTTCAGGGACTTGTAAACGGTCGCCATCGTGTTGGGGGGAGAATATTTGTCCTGGCGTACGATGATCTCCTTGAAGCGCAAACGTCGTGAGGCCCAACGGTCTGGCAGTCTGGTCGCGACTTCCATCTCCAAGAAAATTCACCCCGGCCCCGCGATAAGATAAGCTCTGCATTAGCGCGGGGACTGGCACTTCAGGGGGGTCTCCAGTGATCCCTGAAGCCCTGGAGCACTGACCCACCTGTCCACTCACCAACTCAGCGGTAAGGTGGGCTGGCAGACTGGCTAACGGGCGCTGCAGACGATAGAGACCAGCAAGCTTGTGCTCCCACTCCTTTGAGTTGCATGCAGCCCATGATGGCACATTGGTCTGACGACCAGAGACGTGCCCCAGTATTCCACAGGCGACATCGTGGGTTTCCTCTCGGGGTGTCCGTGTCGCAGACCCATAATCCGTCCCTTGACGTTGCTTCGGCGGGGAGCTGTTTTTGGAGGCGGTCAGAGCTTCCTGACCTTGCTGGCCCCGGCCCCCCTCCCCGGGCCCGTCAGCTGCGAAGTGTTTCGTTTGGGTCTGACCGCACTTGGAGGGGCAACGGCCTGACTGCGTTTCTCTCAGAATGAGCCAACCGTTGACCCTCGAGCTGAGCCGAGTCCAGCTGAGCATAGTACGCAACAAAGAAATCCCAGCTTTACTCGGGCTGCCAAAGCGGGCGATGAATGGGTGTGGTCTAGCATTACAACGGTTTTCATTGATGAACGAATATACGCCCTAGTCAATACATCGAGGGACAACACCACCCTCCCAGCATTAACGACACGCACGAGACACAGAGAGAGAGGGAGAGGAAGAGGGAGAGAAATGCGCGATTGAAAAACAACAAGTAGCATGACTCCCTAATAGTCGAGAAAATCAATCAAAAACCGCCCCCAATGAGAACCGTCCGCAGATCCGTAATCCCATCGCCTATTCTGCTTGCCAGCTTGTGCTTGTGGTTGCTCTCTTGCTCTGCCGACATTGTGTTCCCATCAGATATGTGACGCCGTGTATCTCATCAAGTTTCGTGCACAACGCATAGTGCTGGGCGTGGTCGAATTAACAGCACTTGCCGCCGGCCTTGGCAGCGTCCTCAGGTTGCTTGCTCAGGGAGATGTTGGTTCCCGCACCGATCTGGGCCTGGGCACCATCGCCGCTGTCGAGAGCCTTGCTCGATACAATTCGGTAGATCTCTGCAGATAGTAGTCAGCTATAGCCGCCCGTCTGCATTGACGTGACCCGAAGGGGGGGGGGGTGTTGATGTCGCACCTGTCAGGATGTTTTGGAACGCAAGCTCTACATTGCTGGCATCGAGAGCGGAAGTTTCGATGAAAGAGAGGTGGTTCTCGCCTGCGCAGTCCGTCAGTATCCAACCATCCATCGCACCTTCAGCCCTCCTGTCCTGTTGCTCGCTGAACTCACTAGCAAACGCCTTGGCCTCCTCCGTCGGCACAGCCCTGAGATGCCGCAGATCGCTCTTGTTACCCACCAGCATGATGACAATGTTGGCATCGGCATGGTCCCGCAACTCCTTAAGCCATCGCGTGACGTTTTCGTATGTTTGGTGCTTGCTGATGTCGTAGACGAGCAGCGCGCCGACAGCACCCCGGTAGTAGGCGGAGGTGATGGCGCGGTACCGCTCCTGTCCCGCCGTGTCCCAAATCTGCGCCTTGATGGTCTTGGAGTCGACCTGGATGGACCGGGTGGCGAACTCGACGCCGATGGTCGACTTGGAGTCGAGGTTGAACTCGTTCCGGGTGAATCGACTCAACAGGTTGGACTTTCCGACGCCAGAGTCTCCGATCAGCACCACTGCGGGAGGGGGGTTGGACGAGGTTAGCTTCTGACACTGTTCGTGAGGAGCGGAGGAGCGGAGGGGCGGGCAGTTGCGCAACGGGCGCTTTGCGGGGAGTCCATACCCTTGAAAAGAAACTGTTGAATGCCTCAGAGGTCAGCGCAATGCATCAACAAGAGGTGGTAGGTGGTCAAACAGAAGACGCAGAAGGTGTAGACTGACATCGTACTCGTCGTTAGCCATTGTTGCGACAGGCTGTGGTGACGTAGGCAGAGATAGGACTTGTCTCTAGCTTTGGGCGGGCTCTTGGTTCGTCGCGAGAGTTTCAGAAAGTCTGTAGGCTTGGACAGAGCAGTGACCGGTCTTGGAGTTGTGTTGCTGGTAGAAAAGGGAGTGGATTTCAGGAATGCCAGCTATGTGGACTGTAGATCTAGTCGGGCTGGAAAAGGAGGTGTGCAATGCAGTGCAGCGCTGTGGTTTGCGGCGGCTCCTTGCGAGGTGGAGGGGACAAGTTTGGGTTGGTCGACGGACACTGTCAGTGGTCGGCACTAAGAAATGCGGGTCGGGTTCCTCTTTCTAGACTCAGGGTCCTGTCAAGGAATGCAAGGCAATGGGGAGAAGATGGGCAGTGATTGTTTCCAGCACGAAGAGTAGCCCGAGCACACGCAATGCAGCAACCCAGACTCAATCTAGTTATGAAGAGGAGTGTGAGAAGGAAGAGTGGAGTGCGCGTACACAGTAAGTGTGAGAGGTGAGGCAGGATGACTGCACTGAACCACCTCCGCCACCCCTCCTCAGTCAGAGTCCCGTCCGGTTTCCGTAAGGGCGCTGGGCCGGGCGACCAGATCAGATCGGATACAGCGCAAGCCGTAAATGTTTCACCATCACGTGCCGAGAAGCCTGCTAGGCCTCAGGCTGGGAGACCAGCCTTACGCTTACCATCTCACTGTTTATAGTTCTTATATATATATATATATCTATCTATCTATCTACACAACCTATGCAGTCAGCATGTCCAACGTTCAAGAGGTATATACACGTAGGCTCGGCGCAGCACCTCACACAGTGCTGCGGCAATGTTGCTGGCAACCTGTATGTTTATACCATATGCAGGGGCAACAATGATGGAACACTTTACACGAATACCTAAATCCCGCTTGGACAGCACTGTCGTCCATCACCTCAGAAGCCACCTGCGATCGAGTGAGGCGGCACATGTGGCTTACTACACGCTGATTATATCGTTGGAGCCAACCATCGATGGCCCCTACAAGCATCTCAGCCACATCAAGGCGCGAGTAACTGGTAACAAGAGGTCAAAAGCCAGAGCGCCAATCACACTGTGGAGAAGTGTATTGAAGAGCATCATGGCTGCTCTTGTTGAAAGAAGAAAAAAAGAAGAGAACCCCCCCCCCGAGCGAGCTAGGCTCATTCTGTGTATTTACTAGACCTGGTTCCAACTACTGTAGTGTCATCCTTGGCTGTCAAAGATGATATGGAAGGGTGCCCAGCAACCTTGGGAAGCAGAGCTCATGTTGGGACAGCGAAAACCCAAGATGGACCCTGAACAAGCCTGGTAATGGTCACTAAAGTACAACCCTAGCAATGTGCTGTGTGACCTGCAACTGCAAGCCATCATTTTCCAGGTGCCTTTTCAACCGCGACTGCATGTCTATCTTGTGCCTACATTCCTTATGAAACGCCTCCAGCGCGTTGAGTCAACGGTCTCTCACACACCAGGGGATTCAGCCCTGGGATATGGCGCCTCGAGGACGGCATCCTTGCTAGCTAGACTGCACCTTGAATTGGGGGAGGCAGCGAGTAGTGTGCTTTCCTAAATCGGATACTTTCCAGGTTCATTCTGCTGTCTACACACATACTGTACCTGACCCCGGTCCCCATTTTGGCGGGGATGCAAGCACAACCTGACCTTGAGTGAACACCCCTCTCCCAACTCCCAGATCGAGACTCTGAAGCTGTCTATGGCTGGCAAATCAATCCTCACTGCCAACTTCAACATTCACTTCTCCTTCTCCTTTCACCTGTGAATACAGCACCTGTCCTCTCCAAGGGGCGAGATAAGAAAAACTTCACCACTCCATACACAGCGAAGTCAAGTCTCATCTTTGCAGGACCTCCCAGGCCATCACCGTGCCAGCTCTTTCCATTTCCTGGCCCTCTGGTCTCGTCTTCACCTCCGAGGTGCGTTTCAAACAGGACCGTCTTTTCACCTGACCGATGGAACTCATCTGCCTTGGACTCGACCAGCAGCTGTCAAGTCTGGGCTTCCGTTGATTGCCTGCCCGTCTATGGTTTTGGGGCCTGCTCTTTCTGTCGACTTCATCTCAACTCAAGAGCGTCCCGTTTCGCCCCACCTTTTGGGCTTTTGGACTTAACTCTTCTGCAGTTTGAGGTCGCCAACACCCCTCCATACACCTGACCCGTTCCACTAGAGCGCGTTTCCGCAGTTTGGGATCGACCTGTCAGGTCATTGCCGCCAGCCACTGCAGCTGCTCCAACTCCCTAGGGTTTCCACACACATCATGGCCGAGAGTGTGCAGCGGCTTCCAGGCCGTTCGTCCCCAGCCACTACGGACGAAGGGGATGACTCCGACACCATCTCCCTCACATCAACAATCGTTGAGATTCCTGACCCTGACACCGAGTATGTGGTGGAGGGTGTGCACCAGGAAGCCATTCAAGAGATAGAAGGGGTGGAGACACCCGTCGTGCTGGTGGAATGGGCGAATTTCCCGTTAGACGAATGTACCTGTACGTTTCTCTGCAAGCATGTGTCTATCCGCAATGCCTAGTTCTTGCTCTCCAGCACGTCATACTGGCCGTTTGCGAGACAGGAATTTTTGGACCACCCTCCAAGCCTTGTCACATTCCTGTTTAGGCATTCATCATTACTTACCAGACCTCATCACATCGTAGGGGAACCCGTTCAGAACCTCAAGGACGAGCTTAAGGACCAATGGAAAACCAAGAAGGCTACCCAGGACCCGAGCGTGGCCGAAGAGTTCGAAAACAGATACAACGATGCTGTTGCGAAGAAACGGGAGGAGGCGCGTCAACGACACCGCAGGAGAAACGCCAAACGACACAAACTAGGGCTTGCCCCCACCACTTTCTCGTTCAGAAACGAGCAGTATCCTGATTCCGATGATGAGAAGTATTTCAAATTCGAGCTTCAGGACAGTGAGGCTGAGTTCGAGCCATGCAGCCCATTGAGCGATGCTGCTGAGTCCGACGAGGCAGCAGAGGACAACGCCATTGACCACAAAGCCGTCGATGCTTGCATTTCCACCAAGTCCTCGTCCCGGGAAAAATCGCGCAAAAAGACGCGTCCTGTCAATCGAATTTTCACATTTGATCCGGATGGTGCAGGCCCCAAAACAAGGAAGAAGGCCGCCTCCACAATATTTGAGGAGGCACTAAGGCCCATAGCTTCGAAGTCTGCAGCCTCGACGGGCGGCTCAAAACTCCCGCAGCAAGCCAAATCCAACAAGCTGCCAAATCGAGCCAGGGCAGTTCCCGCGTCGACCGGATACCAGGGCTCTGCTAGGCCCAGCACTACTGCTCCGGCCGTTCCTCCAAGTCGTGCCGGCAGCCTTTCTACTGCAACAGCTTCCAAACCCTCTGTACAGGGTGGAAAGAAGAACCTCACGGCGAAGAAGAGCGGCCAAGCTGCGGCCAGGATGAGCGCTCCAGCTCCGATCAACGTCTTCTCGGAGGGCAAGAAAGCGAGGCAGAGACGCAGCATCGGAGTTGATGAACTCGATCAGAGTAAGGAGCAGCGAATCTATGGCAAGGCGAGCTACATTCGCAAGTCTGAACTCAGATCCAGAGCCAGAGATGATCAAGCTCCCGATATCACCAAGCTGGCCACAGGAGCCCTCTTTGCACCGGGCTCTAGCATCAATAAGAGAGCTCAGCCTGTTTCACAAGGACAGGTTTCGGAGGACATTGTCGAGACTGGTAATGGTACGCCGCCCGAGCTCGTAGAGCAGGCTCCAAGAAGGTCTATCACGATGCCATCCTCGGCCGTGGCCAGCAGCACGGCGATTGAACCCCCCAAATCAGTTCTATCAAAGAGAAGCTTGTCCAGCTCGGACGCTCACCAACCCAAGAAGAAGGCCAAGTCAGTCCGCTTTACTGGCGCAGAAGATGAGCCGGCAGCGAGGGAATCCAGAGCAGTCCGCTTCCCGGGCGGTGACGAGCAACATGCGAAGAAGGTGGATCTGAACAGCATCAGTGGAGACAATTCTCCCATGTTTGTTAGCGAGCCGGATCCCATGGATGTCGACGACATCTCGGATCTTGTCGGTGATGAAACGGCTGGAACAATTTCGGCACTACGGCAATCCAGCAACCTGCGAAACGTGAGCAAAAAGATTTTGCTTTCGACAGCGTCCACTCACATACTCGCCGTCACTTTTGACGGTGTCCCCAAGGATACTTCTCAATATGGTGACTCACAGCAGTGCTTGGACGCGTTCATCGGCGTGGACTGCCTTCAGATTGGCCATTCAGCCGGAGCCGCAGACCTCAATGCACAACTAAACCTCGTTGCCCAAAACCACGCCCTTCAGTGCCTCTGCTCAGGGTCAATCTCTTCTTCGGGCGACCACCTAGAAGTACTCGCCAGGAATTTACGAACCACATGCTCGGGTCTGCTCATGGCACATGAGCAGTTCAACCTGGTCCTTTTTCCAACCAATTGCGAGGAATTCAGTTTGGACGCCTTCCTTGCTGGTTCCTCCGGCAACGCAAACAGTGGGCCTCTCAGATACATCTTATTCCGATCAACCCATAGTATCTCTCGGCTCCTGCGACCTAGCTCAGACCTACGCGAGCGGTCTCAGATAGACATAGGTACCGAGAGGGCGGTGCTGTTCGCAAAAATCCTCAACCTGCGGTTTTCTCAGCTCACAGCAGGGCCTGCATGGAACAAGACGAGATTCTTCTTCTTAGCATTCCCACGACGAGCGATGGATTGGTTTCGGGCAACCTGCTCGTGGTTAGCCGCGCGTGATCCAGACTGCTACGTCTACACGAGCTTCGAGCCAGGCGGTTGGGCTGCATTCGTCGCGAGGGCTAACACGGGATGCGGCGTCGTCATTGTACACGAAGGAGTCATCCCTTTCCTACGCCGGTTCCCATCACTTAATAAACTGCTGCATAGCGTCAACATCGTGTTCTGGCGCTTCTCAGAATCTCTGGATCCGCAGCAATTACAAACATCTCCATCCAGGGCCATCTCGGACCGCTTGTTTCCTGGCGGCAAAGTCTTCCTCATGACCCCGAGCTTCCTGGTATCTCAGCCTCAAGAGGCGCTGAAATTCTTGAAGTGGTTTTTCGACGGACCGCATCTACCCATTTTCCACAAACTGGTTATTCCGTCAAATTTCGTTGGCTATCTCCGCGATCTAGCTGGCGATAAGTGTACTGAGCAGCTCACGCTCTCACAGACGCAGTGGAGCACAATGCGTGGGATGGACGTGGCTGTCGAGAAGAGCGTCTGTGCTCTAACCGATCAAGATCTCGAGGCTCGACAGAAGACATGGCTCTATGTCGATGTGTGGTTATCACAATTACCACAAGTTGACATCCCTTACTCCGAGGACTGCCGTGTAATCTCCGCCGATGAGTGTATTGATCCCCATGATGAGCAGAGTCTCGTCAACTGGTTTGGATGGTGGTCTGTGGCACACTGTGATGAATATCGAAAATTCTACGTCATCGGCTCCGACATGTCGACGAAGGCGTCGTCACAAGGTTCTCGGGCGTCTCGGAAACTCAAGGTGCCTAACTATGGTCGCTCGGCTGTGAATGACCCTGTGATGGCCATGAACAATGTCATGAAGAAGCGTGGCGAGGTCATTGAACCAGGAGGCCCTGTGTCTTCGCATGACGACACGTTTGGCTTCCGCAGTGAGATGTTCAACGATAATGAGAGCAACATGCAGCCGTTCCTGTTTTCCGTGGGTGGAAGCCACAAATTCAAAGTCTTCGGATGGCCGGTATCCTGGGCCGATGTCGCCATGGCGGATCATTTCGGTGACTATCACATGAAATACCGGACCTTCGAGCAATGGTGGAAGTTTGCTTGGTCCTGGCTTCAAGCCCCGTACCATTGTTTCAACACATACATTGGTTTTTTCTACACCATCCGCGATGACTGGAGCCCAAACAGCTATCCACGCGGTCTGAAGCCCCGACGACACCCGTGGCTGGCGATATATCGCCCGGTGAATCCCCATGATAAAAGCACGGATTTCAGTCACGGTCAGACCGAGTTAATCATCTGGGATGTACGCGCAGGAGACAACCTGGAACAGAAGCGATTGCTTGGATTGTCTGATCTGACCTGGATGCAACGAGAACTTGTTCATTTCATTCAATTGCATGCCCACGAGAAGAATCCGGGCTCGCGGCTCGAGAGAGTGTGGATGGGTGGGTTTCAGTCGCAGCAGAGACATTATCAGTCAAGCTCTCCCGTAGACATTACGGCTAAGTTCTTACAGTCCATCTGTAAAGACTTGCCTCATGCCGTGCCGGGTCACGACAAGTTCTTGTACAAGAATGACTTCCGTCTGGTTACGCTAGACCCGACTCTACAGATTGGTCTCGCAGACAAGGACGCGGATGGTGGACGGCAGGATGAGGAGGATGAAGAGCATGACGATCCCGATACTCGAATCGTGTTCCATCCGCCTCGCGGCTCGGGGCAACTCAAACAACGTCCATCCCAGTGCATTAATGACTTGTTTGAGGCGGCACGCTTGCATCGGCTGCGCTCTCCTTACTCGCAGCAGATGAGCTATACATACCGGCCGACGATGGAGTGGTATCAGCACCAGATCAACGAAGGCCGCCATTACGAGCACATCACCATCAACGCCTGGGATCGTATCTTCGGTATCTTGAAGATTGACAAGGCAGAGGCGCCTCTTAGGCCAGCAAAGTCGGATCGAAACATGTCATCGGCCTTCAGAAAGGACTCTTTGGGTAGCAACCATAGCAGTCCGACTACCTGAATTCGGCATGGGATGACGGATCAATCGCAGTGGTGGTGCTTAAAGCATGTGCGAGATACGCATGGGGATCCTATGTGCTTGTTGCGTACCTTTGGAGACGTATGTGCGTGTGGCAGACTGTCGGGCCGTATGCGGTGGACGCGAATTCTTCAATTCGTCTGCGTAATGCGAAAAGCATCTGAGGAGGATCACGAGACAAGCTGGGTTGCAGGAGGAGCAGATGTGTTGGGGAGGCACACTTCAGCTGTGTAATCCATGATCATGCACTTGCAGTTCTCATTTTGGGACTTGGAGCAGATGAAATGTGTTGACAAAGAGATTCTACATCGGACCCCTAGAGAAAGGCAAAATGTCTTGCTGAAGCATTGCTGCGGCACCAGGAGGAAGGATAAACACATTGGAGCGAGCGCATTGTCTGTCGATGAAGACAAATATGAAGAGGAAGAGGTCTGTCTGACTGTACGAACCATCCTCGGAGCTGTACAGATTATCACTCTAGATAGCAGATACTCACCCTATAATGCACTTGTACAAACGATCTCAAGCACGACGGAGGCTGTTCCCGCCGTGATGAGGGCTTGTGCCAGATTATCCGTGACCATGACTGGTCATGGCATCTTTCTGTGTACCTTCATCGGCACCATCACATCTTGCAATCGGTTGTCTGAAAGAGGGCGAGAGTAAGGATGCATGAGGGTATCAGAATATGTATTCATAGCTTCATTGCCATAGGTGACTAGCGATCAGGTCTTTCTTCGTCTCGCCACAGCGTTACTCCGCGACAGTCACTAGCCTGAAGGTTGGAGACCGTATGAACGGGGACGCAGGTTAGTCTTTCAAACCACAGCCATTCCTTTTTGTACATCCAGAACCGCGAAAACCTCGGGCCGGGTGATCAAAAGACCAGAAGCTGGCCCATCACCAGCTTCACCTCGTCGAGGCAGGGAAGGTCCTCGTACTCAGCAGCACGCCCTTGACCCCGCGGATGTTCATCTTGGCCTTCTTGATCTCGTCGTCCGGCTCGCTCCGCGACGCCCCGTACAGGTAGCTGCTCCCGACGCCGTACGACTCGGGCGGGTACGTGAGGGTGTGCAGGTCCGCGCCGAACCTGTCCAGCACGCCCTTGGTCTCCGACAGGTCCTCCGCCTCGTGTACCATGTCCGTGGTGAGCCCGCGCACCGAGACGCTCAGGCGCGCGAGGAGGTCGGCCTGGTGCTGGACCCGCTCGGCGGCGCTCGTGGGTGGTTTGTGGTTGTTGCTGGTGCTACCGCCGTGCGGCGAGGGCGTCCTCGAGCGGGGCGGCGACGTCTGCACGCCGACGTCGCGGTGGAAGAGCTCGGTGGGGTCGTCGTACGCGCTGTCATCGTCGTCGTCCGACGGAGAGAGGGGGCCGCCTTGGAATCCGCCGGTGGTCTTGCTGCTCGTGACGGTGTGGTAGCCCGCGGGGATCTCGGAGACGGCGCCCTCGAGCTTCTCGACGAGCTGGGTCAGGTTCTTGCTGGCGGTCTGGTGGAATTCGACCCGCGCTTCGGTCAGGGCCCCGACCATGGGGCTGACGATGTGCTTCGTTGCGCCGTAGACGAGCGTCGAGAGGCCGGCTACCAGACCGAGGGAGTTGATGAGGCCGGAGGCGGTGATGAGTGGTGGCGGCTTGAGGGGCTTGGTGAGGAACTCGGGATATGTGACTACTGGTGGGTGGAGTGCTTTGTCGTCATGGTTGGACTGGGCTGCTGTGCTGCTTGGAGGAGGAGGAGGAGGAGGAGGAGTGCTCGGTGTTTCTCGAGGTATTGTTGTGTCTGAGGGTGGTGCTGCTGTCTCGCTGGGCTCGTCGAGTAGTCTGGTGATGTCGCTCTCCTCCAGGCCTTTTGATTTCAAGAACTCAATCCTCTTCTCTTTGGTGGAATCTTTTACCGCCTCATCCTGTAGGAACCGTTTTGCTTGCTCCAGAGTGCTCTCGACGGAGGTCTCTTGGGAGCCCCAGTCCTCATGTTGGTTGGAGGCGGCTTGCTGCCATGACGGTGTCGCGGCCGTTTGTTTGTTGTTCTCGTCCGAGTCTCCCATGTTGTCTGCCCTCCCTCTTTTGCAATGTCTTCAGCTCGGTAGGAGTGCAGAATTCGCAAAACGATTGTGAGGTAGGTTACCACCAAAACCACTTAGAGAAGAATATCAACAAGCAGCCTGGTTGATGTTGAAAGAAGACGGAAATCGCAGGAAAGCCGGCTGGCATGGCTAGTATGCTCATTGAACCTCGGCTGGAGGACAGGCGCGCACGGACCATATACGAAGGTACCTGTCCCTACATCCGTCTGAACCAGGGGGGACTAGAGCGGCCTGCAACTTTGTTAAAGCAAATTCAGAAGATTGGACTGAATCAAGAACGTACGTAGCCCATCGGTCTCACGCCACGAGAAGAGCAAGGTTCGAGCCACACCGTCCACTCGGCATCCTGAGGACAGCAGTCTCGAGACGAGTGCGACAGTGGTCGGCTCCGGATATCCTCGCGGAGACGACCCCACCGCTCTTCGCTAACGCGCTGTGCTGCGGCCGCTTCCACTCCACAGGAGGATCGGCAAGCAGACTGTCACTCACTGAGCGCATCGCATCTCGAAACGGAACCTGCGAACTTTCAAGATCACCACCACAACCTATCAGAGCGACAGCCCCAGCGCGTGATACGTAGGTACCTCCAGAGACGCCCTTTGATGCTGGCGCCGATCCCGCAGCGATACGGGGCACCGTAAGTCGTCGCCGCCCACGTCTGCTTGTGTTCATGTTTGCGACAGCTCGGCCCTCATGCAGGTTCCTTGAAAGCATTGGCTACACAGCAGTAGCACGTCTAACAGGAGTCTTTGCAGGCTTGACAGGGCAATCAGACGAAGCGTGCCAGGCAGACAAGACTCGCTGACAGTGACACCTCTGCTCTCACTGGCCTGGGACAAAGGGGGCTTGGTCTAGCGAAAAGAGCAGCCAGCCAGGAGCCGAGGATCCACGGTCGCCTTTCCTACAAACGCATATCCCGACCTCGCGTACACACATCCAGTGGACTGTCGGTAAGTAGCATTGATCTATTTTCTATATGATGCGGACCGCCGTGCCTCAGGCTGCCTCTTCTGCCCTTGCCTCCATATCCCCATCCACAAGATCTCAGCGCGCAGGTCTTGGGCGCCATCCATCAATTGCTGCCGTGCCATTTCCAACACAGGCCTCGGCGGACAATTGATATCAAGTGACATCGCGCTCGGAGCGGGTCTGCGTCGTCTGTCAGCGGCCGCCACCTCTGGTCGTCGGATAAAGCTTCGTCTCCTTCGGGGAAAAAGACGAAGGATTCTCAAAGTTGGGGTCCGGCGTCAGTCGGGGCTGTCGAGCTTGACGCCATCTGACTGGGGCCCGCAGAGGACCGATGTTGAGTAGGGCTGAACGTGAAGATTGGCGCAAGTGGCGCGGGTATATTGCGTGCCAAGTTAGCGACGAGTTCAACGCAATCCAGTCGTCTTCAGTCGCCGTCGTGGTGGCTTCAAGATAGCCCGTCATCCGCCTGGGCTGAGATTGCACCGCGCCGTTCCGTTCCGTTGAGGAAGACGGAAAGTCGTCCTCCTGTATCCCCATCCCCCAAAAAAAAATACCACGTGGGAACTTGGCTCGGTCATTCCTGCATGTCACCACCAGGACAAGGCCAGGACAAGCACAAGACAAGCAGGAAGCCCCGACGGTCAGACAAGGCTAGTCCCGCCTGGCACGTCACACTCATCCACCCTTCCACCTGTCCATCTCGTCCATGAGCGAGTGCAGCTTGCATCTTCGGATTGGGCCCTGCATCATCCCCGTTGCCTCACGTCGCCGCCTCCCTGCACCGACCTGCGAATGACATCGCGGACGGCGGATAACATCCCAGCCTGTCTCTTGTGTGCGTTGGTTGGGACCGGGAATTGGAGCCTCCCTTGACGACTTAGACCCATCTCGGCCTCTTCTGCTGGATCAAGCCGGTCGCCCACGCTGGTGTCACCTCGCATCAGCTCACCCGCATTGCCACCTGCCAATCCGCCTCCAACCGGGCGAGCTTAAATCAACCTCGACCTTACCGCGCATGGCTGTTGTTGGCGAGCGGCGTGGCTGAATCACTTCTTGTCCCCCCCCCCCCCGCTGACCGGCCAACTCGACCTCTTCAACATCAAGCCACGATACCGCGTTGCCTTTTGTTCATCCCCTTTCATCAAAACACCCATCCCTCACATATCGCATCCATCAAAGCTCTCATCCCGCTGGCTCGCACCTCCTCACGCATCAGCCGTCATGTCTTCGAGACCGCGCCGCTCGGCAGCCCAGAAGGCGTCCGTCGCAATCACTGACATGGTAGACAGAGACAACAACAATACCATGTCGTCCTCGCGCTCACGCCGCTCCGGCGACGGCAAGACTGTCGCCTCCGTCTCTCGCGGTGGTCAAGATGACAAGGATCACACCTATCTGACCGTCAAGCTGCCGACAAATAAGCTCCGCCAGGCCACGACCAGCAGAAACGGATCTAGCATATCTGTCAGCAGCGACTCTGCGCCCAAGCGTCCTACCAGGGGAAATAAGAAGAGCTATGTGGTCGACGACTCCGATGATGAGGATGATGACGAGGAAGAGGGCGAAGATGAGATCCAGGTAAGCTGCCACTACTGGAGACATCTCATATCCGCACTTGAACATGCGCTAAATCTCTCCAGGTCGGCGCTCCAGCCGCGAATGACGGCGACGAGGAGGATGACGAGGCAATGGAGAGTCCAGATGAGGATGATGAGGACGCCGAGGCAGACGAGATGGACGTCGACGCCGAAGGCGAGGAGGATGATGAAGACGCTGAGGGCGAGGAGGACTACGAGATGCCCCCTGCACAACCCGCTCCCGCCATCAAGATCTCGAAGCCTGTCAAAGCATCCCCTTCCAGCAAGAAGACCAAGCAGATCACTCCCAAGAAGGCTGCCGGTCAATCCTCCGCCGTCGGCGCCGACAACTCTGACGACGATGAGTTAAGTGACCTCGACAGCGACGACGCAGCGATGAACCTCGGGGACGAGGATGCTGAGGGCGAGGACGACGAGGAAGAGATGGATGCTGAGGGTGAAGAGATCGAGGACGACCAGGATGCTGAGGGAGAGCCCGAGGCCGATGTGACGGCTGATCCTAAGCCCGGAGAGGTCGACAGTGCCGATGAGGACAGTGATGGCGAGGCGCCGGACCTCTCTCGCATGACACAGCGCCAGAGAGCCCGGTTCGAGAGTCTGGATGAGAGCCACTACCAGGCTCTGTCGAACGGTATGTTACCTCATTGCTGCTGATTTCGTGCTGATAAGATGTGCAAGGAGCTGAAAGTTTGATGCTCTGGTTGCTGACTTTGTTGATTGCCAGAGGTCCAAGCCAAGAAGATTTTCACAGTGGAAGAGAAGGCCATGCGGCGAGCCGAGATGGCTCGCAGACGACGCAATCTTAGTGAGAAGCGCAATGAGGAGGTCAAGGTAAGCTACCCTAAGCTCGCATCTCTCCACGTCTCCACCCTTCCGCAGCTGGGCACAGCACCATCACCACAACACGACAGCTCTACAGCTCTCAACAAGCACCTCCACATCAATCCCCCTCAATCACTGCAATCATGTCTTCAACAACCACCTCATCTCTACCTTCTCTGGGCAACACTCCTCCCCCTCCTGCTTCGAGAATCGAGCCTCATAGCTCACCTTCTTCCTCCGAACAGCAAGAGACCATCAACAAGCTTCTCAAGAAGCAAGCCAGCAAGACCAACCGCAAGGGTCTTAACGCCATCGGTGAGGATCAGCTTGAAGAGGATGAGAGTAAGAAACCTAGCCCTACCTTCATTCGCTACACCAGCACCCTCCAGGGCAATACCGTCTCCGTTCCTCAGGAAATCATGGAGGGCCCCTTCGGTCGCCTTTTCGCCAATCCCGTCCGTCCTCAAGTCGGCTTTCGCCCTGGCCCCCGCAAGATGGTCGAGGTGGTCGAGGAGGTCTCTTAGGACGAGGCGCGTGCAGCCGATGGAGACGATGGCAAAGCGGAGCAGGGAGAGGAGTCCAGTGAGAAGGGCAAGGGCAAAATGGTCGCTGATACTCAGGACAACGGAGGCGAGCACGAGAAGCTGGACGTCAAGGAGCCCGAGGCGCTCGCCGCCGAGGATTCCGAGGACACCAAGAAGCCTGAGGCTACAAAGGGTGTCAAGGTCTCCGAGGAGGCCGAGGGTGTCACCAAGCCTAAGAAGAAGGCTGCCAGCGCCCAGCAAACTTCTCAGGAGCACGACAGCGCCTCGCACGAGGACGTCACCTAGGACAGACGCACTCTCTGAACATGACGTTGATATTACTGAGCCGTCGTCAACATCGCAGGCTATGAGTTTCAGTGGGACTTTCGCGATGGCACATCAACAGGCGAGGGAGGTGGATGATGCTGATAGTAATGCTGTGGGGCAGAAAGATGGCCAGCAAGACACCCCCGCGGCCACGAGCCAGAAGGTCCTTGATCCTGCGATAGACCACTCAATTGATGTATTCATGCGAACGCTCCGGACGGGTCCGAATTTTCCACAGATCGGGTCCTGTCTGACCCATCGAGGGAGGACTGTATGCATGTAGCGTTGTCGACGGGACGAGGTAAGCACGAGCGGTGGGCCATCAAGGAGTTATCTCTCCAGAGACTAGGTACGCAGCCCGTGCGAGGGAAGAGGGGAAGGCAGGGTGTTTGATAGCGTCACTAACAAACGAAAGTTGAATCCTCAGTTTGAGAAGAGGTTTGAAGACGATAGCTCTAGGTCTATTGAACACAAGCCTAGTTCCCAGGTTGTGAGGACCTTTGCAAGGCCCCACCGCCAGTAAATCGGGAGACGCTCTACTCAACGTCAAGCGGTGAACAGCTTTAGGAAACAGTCATTCCGTGCGGGTATGTCCCCAGGTTGACTGCCTGGTTGCCCCAGAGGCCTTGTAGAAGACGTCCATGCCTTTGTATAGACTATGAATTCTGGGCGACCTGATGACTCTCCTGCATGTAAAGGAGTATGTATTCATGGATGGACTCAAGATGTACACAAGGCCGTAGACTGCCGTGCCAGTCCATCTCATGGGAAAGTGGAGCAAGTCAGCACGAGCATGCTCCAACCGCCAAAGCTTTTGCGACATCTCGCGAATGCCATCGATGCCTTCGGCGGCTGGCCGCTGAGCTGTCGAGACCACGGAATGATCCCATGATCTATTCGCACTTATCGTGAGCACGCGGTGTCGAGAACAACTGTTTCCCCCACGGCAGGGGCGCCGCATGTTGCTGTGGTCTGGTCCGTTTTATCATCCCAGATGGGACTTGTGGCCCGACGACCGACCACCTGCGCAGGTCTCTTCGTCCCTGTCAATCATCTTGTGCTTGCTGAGAAGATGTCTTGCTTCTCCTTTGGCATCACTCAAACTTTTTGTCAGTTTGTTTGCGGGAGTTGGAATCGATTGGCAGCATTGTGTTTGATGACCAAACAGATCTGAAGTATCGGAAGTCCGCACGCATGTTCCTCTCTGGTAGCCCGAGACGTCCCAGATATCCCGCCACAAACGCATGCTCTCCGTGGCTACCCAGGTACTGCGTTTTCCGGAAGTTCCGACCGAAAGTGCGATCGTCTTCCGTAGATATATTGATTTTTTCAAGGCTCAATGTCTGTCGTTTTTACCCTGGGGTCACACGCCTGGCTTGAGGCTCCTCCGTGGGTGTAGGCCGTCATTCATCAGTCTCTCGAGTGGTAGCTAGATATTTTCGATGAATCTCGAAGGTGTCATAGAATCTCCAGATGACGAACTTCTCGTTCTCAACATTGAAGCGTGGAGCGTCCGATTCGACCGCATCATAATCAGGAGTGCGTGCGCCCGGGTCGTCATTCACTGGTTGCCGGTGATGATCAGTCCGCAAGCCTCTGGGGTGTCACGCATGGCATTCTTGACATGTGTCAACGCTGATATTGCTTGCATTTGTTATCATAGAGTAGTCCAGAGCAATCATCCGAATATTCTGTTTCAAGAACGTCTCTGTGAAAACGCCACCCTGATCGGGCTACCGGACGCATCTGAGGTTCAAGTGGAACCTTGAGAAGCTGATCTTGATGTCCATCTACATCCAGCTGGTGTTTGCTGCACACAGTGGGAGACAACCAGTCTCTAGTCCAGCTTCTACGTACTACTCTGATCGAGGCCAAGTGTATCTCACTGGGTATGCTGAGTTTGGATCAAATGGTTCCAGAAACGAAGGAGCCTTGACGACATGATTTGTACCGAGCCCTCCAAAATTTGTATTCGCCAAGGAGGCTGTCCCAACAACCCTGCTAGGGACTGTCATCCCTGAAAGGATTCGATCTCGTCCCCGGTCCTGAGCGTCAGGACCGCAGACCTGCCTCTTGATGGTGGTAGATGCAAAATAATCTTGCAGGGCAATGACTGCATTCGTCTTGTGCGCGAGCAAGGCTGCCGGCGGGCGCGGTTCTCTCACGACGCGCTTTTTCTACTCGCCGGTAGGTATTCTTGAGGGCTCTCTGGAAGCATCGCTTGCCCTGGTGCCAGAAAGGTTCCGCCGTGGCACTACTACGCTAGCTACAGCGGCTGGTACAAATCCCTTCGTACCCAGGTATCGCAGGAATTCTGAGGCACGAGCAGCGGCACTGCTTGCACATGTGCTCTGTCGTCCAAAGACGGCATAGTTTGGATGCACCGCGCAAGTCACATATGCTGAGAGATGTGACCTCGTTTCTTTTCGAACTCACATTCCGTGTAGTTTTTCATTTCGAAATCACCACCGATACTTTTAAGTTTTTGGACTCGCGTCGGTTCGATTCTCAGCGGCCCCCGCGAGCGACAAGGCTACGAGGCTGCGTCGCGCGCACGCCCGGATACCTAGGTCCGCTCGACTGGGGCCAACGGACCCTAACCCTGCCGACGTCACTTCATCACGCCCAGTGTCCCCGGGCTTGGGCGGGCATCATTCCAACCTTCCGCTTCTGACCACTCGAAAGAGATCTGAAGATTCATCGAGCCATTCGATCATCAGGTCGTTAAGAGCACTATAGAGTGCCAGTAAGCTTCTAATGGGTCTGAGTCGATCAAGGAAATGGTCTCTGAATCTGCCAAGCAGCCGAAGCTAGAGGAAGGCCAAGTCGTGGACTTGACAAAAAGATTCCGTTGATACGGCGCACATCATCATGATGTGGTTCTTCCCGAGCCTGCGTCTGCCTCGACGGAAAGTCAACAGGGTATAGAGCATGGCTCAAGTTGGATCCCACGCCTCACGACCTCGTTACGCAAGCACTTACAAGCAACCGCAAAGTATGCACTGCATAGATATATTGAAACACCTTTATCTGCTCGTCGCCTTGGAAGCTCATTCTAACGCCACCCAGGCTCCAGCCAATGCACTGACGGTGTTTCGTGGTGGACAACCATGAATGATGAATGATGAACCCAGATCAGATGGTATTGTTTTGTTGTTGCGAAGACCTAGCGACAGCTGGAATCACAAATCTGGCCCCATTGGCGCCATTCGTTCCTCCACAGCTGGTCTGAGTCTCCTCCCTGATGTTTCCCTCGAGGTGCTCGTGCTCGATCTGGAGCTGCTCAACCGCAAGGACGCCAACCGGACGCGGGGACAAGTCTGGCTACATAGTGAACATGTTATTATAAACCCTCTGATCATAATTCGCTCAAGGCAGAGAGCACACCCAAGCTCACCTGCAATAGCAACTGTACAGACAAATTGAACTTAGCTCGGAACAGTCCGGCATGAGACCTTCATCGTCGCCGACGATCTGGCGCCGCTGAACGCCAGGCACATGGTGGTATTCTTGAGGGACGGTCGAAATCGTAATCTAGGACAAGGAGAATGTTCAGAGCCCTGCAGTGAGTATAGAACGAACAAGCCGTCTTCGACTTGCCACTGCGTGCGATACCAATTACAAGACTGACTCCCATAGAAGGAGCCTCGACGAGTCGTTCAAATGTATTCAGCACCCATGTCGAGGATGGGGTCCGCGTTGGCGCAACCTTCCGGCAGTTCGCACAACAGGATCGGCTTCCTACACAGGCTCGATGACCATAGTCGCACTGGTAACCCCTTGCCTCGGGCGTGGTCATTTCCGTGCTCTTCGCAGATGCTGGCGCAGACTCGTTGGGACTTGGAGGATTCTTAGAGGCGATCGTCTTGCCTAGTAGAAGAGGGTCATCGGGGCACATGAAGAGGTACAGTGGCAGAACAGACCGAGAGTTTGGTGCATGGCGTCACCGCCGGCGTGCCAGTGCATCCTATGCTGACCACGGACGTTGTTAGATTCCAAGAGGGATACAGGGAAACCGCCGCTCAATCAAATGCCCTGGAAAGCGAGGAGTTATCTCCGTGTTGATCGGAAAATCCAGCGAACCGAAGAGTTCCTGGTGGTTTCATGGGCCGCTGGCGGCGGTGCTGATGCGAAACAAGATAGTAGAGGAGAAGTTGTTGAAGGATGATCGGCATCTCAGGCTGGCTGGCAGAGCGGAATGAGCATCGCAAGTAAGTAGCAGGGAGGAAGGCGATGCGCGCCGTGCGTGACCAGGAGCAGAGACATCGTGAGAAGGAGGCTCCAAGGCGACGTGGAGCTGATGCTTCATACTTGAACATAGCATCGCGCGAAAGGGCCTTGTGAGTTTTACATAACCACACATGGGCGTAATACGCTGGCTAGAGTACTGCAAGACTTCGGAGGTATCTAAGAAACACCAGTACGAACCCCTAAAGTTTTTACAGCAACACCTGCGGGTGGTGAAATTAGCTCGCCGCCGTGGACCCACTTTCGCGAGGCCGTCTACTACCTTCAACCGAACTTCGACCTGCCCGTTCGACCTGCCCTTCTTCCCTCCTTTTCTTCTCACAAACCAACACAACGAAAAGGTACGTACGGTCCCCGCGCATTTCCAATTGAGCATTCCCCATCATCACCAACCCATCATACTCTTCACCAGTCTTGTAAGTCCATACTGCCCTCCATCATCAGCCCCTCTGCATCACATATTGGTGAGGCCTGGTCCCCGTTTCTGCCCATCCGCCCTCGTCCACCGAAACCACATCGTCAAGTCGTTTCCAGAGAGCTCGCACCAGTCTTGTTGGCGAAGAGGTGAGGTTTCCCAAGCATCACAGCCCTCCCCACGTCCTCGCTGCCCTCGGCCTTGTCTCGTCTCCTGAGATCTCTCACCCCGCCAGTGCGTTGTGAAGACCTCATGATAGGTAAGCCTCCTTCAACACCTCCGAACACTCCATCCTCTATTTCGCAAGCGGACGAGCCCTTCCAGCCTCTCTCTTATCACGGGGCAGCACGCCAGGATCAGATCGGTGCCTGGTACGCTCCCTCAGCAGACGGGGACCCGGCCAATCTCTCCTCCGCAAGCTGCGTCTGGTGAGATTGAACCACATTACTCCCCCTCCACCTTTCTCACCTTTCCTCTCACAATTCCCATCTTTCCCCTCCCACCACTTTCAACCTTCCATTCACCCGTCAAATCGGTAAGTGTTGCGAGTGAACCCCGCCCCTTGCCCTGCCACACAACCTCTCCCTCTACACCTTGCGTTGTTACATTTTCCTGGTGCTGCCAATGCGCTGTGGAAGTCTGTGAGTATACTTCGCACCATCACCATCCCTCGCACAGCATCATCCTCTCTCTCTGATCCAAATTGCGCTGTGAGCATTGCCATCCCTCCTCAGCACCAGCAGCCCCCTCGTCCCTCTGGCGCAATTTGCGTTGTGAGTTTTACCACCCTTCCAAAATTGTCACAATCGCCTCACCTTGGAGCCTCGCTTCGTCCTGCAAAGTTGCTGGCGGCCTGGTCAGCCCCCCGGCTTCTTGCCCCACTCCTGCAGCCTTGCCTCTGCCACATCCCCTTCTCTCACGCAAGCTGCGTTTCCTGAACTTTTCCCACACAATTCCTTCACGACCATCACCACACAACATCGTCTTCCCCTTCGCGAACCGTGTTGTGAGTAACCCCATCAATCACCATCGTCACAACCACATCCTGCCTGCATCTTGTCAAGTACAGACAAGGTGAGCTGTCATCCAACGAGCATCCCATCTCATAGGATGACCGCCAGCGGGATAGCCTCCTCATCAGTGGGAGGAATTTCGTCCAGCTTTTCTGCCTTCATGCCCCTCGCATCCATGATTCGCAGCGTCTTCAGGGTTTCGATCTTCCACTCCCAATCTCCAGCCTCTCAACTCTGACCTGAGCCTCACCTTCAATTTCAGTCACCTTCAATCATCTGCAGTCATTTGAACCAGCCACGAACTAACTCCTTTCCTCATCCACAGTGAACTTGCGTTCTGATCGATCTCCAACAGTTCCCTCCCAAGTTCAAGTTTCGTTTCGCACACGTCCATCTTTCACTTTCAATTGGTAAGTATTTGCAACCCTCCATGCCACTCCCACCCTCTCCTGGCGTTGAAACAGCACACTTTCTGCTTCGGCCGTCATCTCCACCTACCAAGCCTACCTTAACTGTAGCTCAAACTGATCAATTGATTTCAGACCGATCCGACGCGGCAGTTGCCAACTGAAACCAACTTACCTCGACAAGTTTCACCTGCCAAGATGCCGGCTTACAAACTCAAGGCCCATGAGGTCGTCAACGGGGCCCTCGCCCTTCAAGAGAGCCAGGAGGAGGCTGGCAACCTCCTCCCCTGCACCGCTGCTTCCAGCGGGGAGGCAGACGCCACCCGCCCGACCACCGGTCAGAAGGGCCTGCTCTCTCGTCCGACCATGGGCGAGAAGCGCCCTCCTTCGCAGCTCCACATAGCAGCTAGTGAGGAGGACGAGGCCACCGAGTACGACATGGCGAGCGACACCGAGTCTGAAGTGTCCGAAGAGGACCCTATGGAGGAGCGCACTATTCGTGGCAACGCGACTGTCAAGGCTCTCCCGACTCAGTCTTCGCTTGGTGCTGCCGAGACTGCCCCTGCCGAGCCCGCTCAGAGCGAGGCCGTCAAGACCACCGCCTGCACCTCCCAGAAGACCGTTCCCAGCGACGACGGCAACAAAACCCAGGAGTCTGACGACGAGTCAGCCACAGACTCTGAAGAGGAGACCGACGAGAAGGCTGAAGAGGCTTGGCTGGCTGTCGAGGGGTGGACTAACGGCCTTCACTACCTGCAGCGACAGGCTCTGCCCATGACCAATGTTCTGCTGAAGAAGAACATCAAGATGAAGATGCAGAACCACCGAGACAACCGACAGGCAGAGCTCGACATTCTTGAGCTCTCTCTCGCCGAGTTCGATGCCAAGGCGCTGCAGAGAGAGGAAACCCTGGACAGAGCCATCGCCATCAACGAAGAAATTCGTGCGAGCTGGGCCAACCCCAACCGCGAGAAGGACGAGGTCGTACGCAATGGCCTCTACAACCTGATCGATTCTCTGAACGCGGAGCGCGAAGCTCTTCTCGAGTCCGTCGGCGAGAAGGATTGCAAGCCGTCCTTGATGGAATTCAAGCCATACCGACAGAGGACATCAGGCAAGACAATCGCTCCGTTGACTCCTCCCAAGTCTGAGCCCGCTGCCTCCCCCAAGAGCCAGAAGCTGGAGCAGTCAACAGTTGTCATCGCCCCTGCTGTCGGTCCTAAGCCCACGACTACCACCGTGCCCACTGTCTCTCCTAATAAGCAGGAGGTTGAGAAGTCCAAGGCTGCCGTCGTGCCCACTGTCTCTCCTAAGAACCAAGAGGCTGAGAAGTCCACGGCCACCATCGAGCCTGCTGCTCCTCCCAAGAACCAGGAGATTGAGATCAGCCAGCCCGCGACCCAGGTCATCGTCGCAACCCAAGAGTTGCAGAAGGACACTCAAGAGCCAGACGCTGCACAACAGACGGAGGGCGACAACGATTTCGCTTCTCTGTTCGGCGACGATGAGCCTGCAGCTACTGCGACCGAGCAGACGTGCGAGATGTCTTGTCAGGACGAGACCAAGACCGGATCCGATTAGCATGAGGATACTGTCATGGTCCAACAAGACGAGAACATCAACAAGCCTGTCACTGAGCCAGAGATCACCAACGCCATCCCTGCTGAGGTTTCTGTCGACGACATGTTCAAGGACGATGTCCCGATGCAGACTGAATACAACTGGGAGCAAGTCGACCCGGTTGTCCTGGGAGATGATAACTTCTTCAAGGAGTCACTCGAGGCGGCCAAGAGATTCGATGAGCAGACGGCAGAGAATGCCTTCACCGAGCAGTCATCTGGGGAAGATCTTTCGGAGTTCATCGAGCCGTTCCAATTGCTCGCTGCTGCGAACGCTGCCGACGATGTCACGATGACCGACGACAACTCTGTTGCCGATCCCAACAAGACCGCAGAGAAAGAGTCATTCCATCTTCCTGAGCCCGTCCAACCTGGTGTACCAGAGCAGGCGATGCAGCTCGAGTGTCAGAACGAGAGCCAGATCTCCGAGCCCCAGCAGCCATGCGAACAGATCGACCAGCTCATCGACCCAGCTCTATTTGAGGAGCAGGAGTACCAGGTGATTGATCTGACCGACGATTTCATGCCGCTCGGCAGTGTGCAGCCCGACACTACCTTCACGCCGGGTACCTCCGCTCAGACAGCCATGCCAGCTCAGGGAGAGACGTCCAGCGACCAGAACGGCCAGGCTCAACTGTCCAACATGCCTGACGCGGACGCCAACGCTTCGTCGCAGCACCAGAGCCAACCGCAGCAGGCAGCTACCCAGCCTCAGCGTCGTGCCCCTGCTCCCATGCAGTTCTTGGAGATGAGCTGGGAGGCCACGCACGACAAGAGAAACATTAGCCCGACGTTCCCTCAACAGAAGGAGCAGCTGAACGACATGCTTAGCAAGTATCAAGAAGCCCAGCATCAGATACAGGAAGAGATGAAGCGCTTGGAAGCCCTTCGCAAGGAGGAGGCAGCTGGAAAGGTAAAGAAGACGCGCAAGACTAAGAACGCTCAGCAGTCCAGCGGTGTTCCTGCCAGCAATGTCCAGTCTGCAGAGAGCATTCGACCCGTTGAGACCTCTCAGCCAGTGCAGACACCTCAGCTGGCGCCCGCGCCTCAGAATGCGCAAGCTCCTCAGGGAGTTGTCGCCGCTCAGCCTATCCAGAAAGCTCAGGCTACCCAGTACAGCCACAACCCCTTCTTGCGTCACCATTACCAATCTTCTCAAGGCCAGCCCATTCAGGCTCCTCAGGCAGCCCAGACTCCCCGCCCGGTGCAGTACCCTCAGCCCCAGCAGACGCCCGACCACGTTCAGGCCTTGCGCGCCGCCCATGCCGATCACAACGGCCAGTTGCACAACAGCAAAGCGGCATTCGGAGCCACTCCTCCGCAGGACTTCTCTCCCAGCAGCCAGATCCACCTCATGAAGAACAACTGGTACACCACTGCTCCCGTCGCCGGCGAAAATGTCCCCGCCCCTGCACGGGCGTCTACCCCCAAGACCAAGAAGAGCGCCGCAGCTAAGAAGCCGGCTGGGTCTGGAGCTAAGCGCGGACGCCCACGCAAGCCGCAGCCCGAGACACCCGTTGTGAAGCGCCCCGTCGGCCGCCCTTGCAAGCCGGACAGTGAGCTCAATGATGACCGTCGGGGCATCCCCCGCCACATGCCCAAGAACGACCCGGCCTATACTGTGGGCGCCAAGGGCCGCAAGAGTCGCGAGCGAGCTGCCCGAAGTGCCGCTGGAAGCTCTGCCGGTTCGCCTGCCCCCAGTATCTCGACTGCCAGCACCTCTGAGCAGGACGATGAAGTCCAGTACAGTGTCCACCCCGATGCCCGCCTAAGCTTGGACGTTTCGGCCAGTGAGTACGTCGCACAGCAGTCTGCCAAGAAACGAAAGCCGACCGCACGTGCTCGGAAGGCTACCAAGACCATGCAGCAGGCGCATGACGAGCCCGAGGCCGAGTCTTCATCCCTGACTCAGCAGCGCGCTCAGCAGAACGGCAATGCTAGTTCAGCCGGCGCCAATGTCTTGCAGCCACCTGCTCCGATCGCAAACATGCAGAGCACCCAGACAGCATTCGCTGCTCCGAACATGCGCATGAACGGCACTCCTCAGATGCCCGTCGCTCCAATGCAGCCACAGATTGCACAGAGCACTGCTCCTGGCGTCTCCGTCCGTGGTATGCCTCAGCAGCAGAGCGTTGCTCACATCCCCAAGAACCGCGCTCCCAGTGGTTCTGGCCGTGGCATGGCCGAGCAGCCGCAGAACGTTTCCCACACTGTTCATGCTCCCACTCTCAGTGCATTTTCTCACGGCACGCCTCATCAGCAGCAGGCTACCATGCAGTATCCGCCAGCTCAGAACATGTCTCAGGCTTCTTATCCTATTGACAAGGCCCGTGGCTCCAAGCGCGCTCGGGAAGCTGAAGATGAGGACAGTGGCATCGATTGGGTCGAGTTCAAGAAGTTCAAGGCGACTATGTCCATGGGGAAGAAGGGCAAGGTTGACCACATGAAGATGCTGGCACAGTACATCGAGTACAAGAAGGCGATGCAGGACGATGACGACTCGGACGAGAGTTCTTCGGACGACGAGGCTGCAGCCGCACAGGAGATTCCGACCGTCTCCCAGCAGAACAAGCGTCAGAAGACCTCGCACGGACCTGTCCAGCAGACTCCAGTCCAGCAGTATGGCTTCCCATCCAACCAGAACGGCCAGATGCCCTCTGCTGTCGAGGTTGACCAGATGCAACACCTGGTGGTCCACAATGGAACACCGACTCCGATGCACGGCCATCCTGCGCACGGCCAGATGATGCTCCCAGATATGGGAAGAAACGGACCTGTTGCACAGGCCAACATGATGAACCCCATGACGCGCGGATACGGACCTGTGTACGACAATGGCCACATGAGCCAGTCCATGGGTAATCAAATGCCCTGTCAGAACATTCAGCACGGCGTGCAGCAGGACAGCGACACCATCGGTTCGGCCTCCAATCCCCAGTACATCTAAGACAGCCACTCCGTCTCCTCTTCGGTCGACAGACGCTCCAACTCACGAGTAGGCGGTGAGCAGGTTGCATCTAGACGAATGATTGAACGATCGTCTTTGAAGGGTTTTGTTATATGAAGAAAAAAGAACAAAAAAAGAAAGTGGTGGAAGATGGATTTTCAGACGGTTTTGATGAGAAGCCAAGGCGTATGGACAGGATGGACGCGAATACGCTGATGGATACTTTGACGAACGGATGGTGAACGAGACTCGGGCGACTTCAAGTTCATCCGAGAACGGCAGCCAGATTATGGTCGCAAAAGGAATTGAAGTATTGACGCGTAAAGACGTCCAACTCCTGGGATGAGAGACAAAGATAGCAGATATCATGATACCTTGCTCAATTGATGATGTCTCCAAACAGCCCACATGCCTTCAGATCGTGCATTTGAGATCGTGCGACGTGATGACCACAAGACATGGCCACTCTGCTGAGGTAGGTAAGGCGATCCTCTTCCCGGACACTTGGAGGTCGAGACTGGAGCAGCCTTCCACCGTGTGCAGGGCGTAGAGGCCGAGGTAGTCGCTGTGCCCAGATGAGTGGCGTAGCTGATGAACATGAGGTGTAAAGCAGAGACACCTTCATCATGGAGCGGGTGAGGCCTGCTCATGGCGCGGGAGCTTTGTGGTCGTCTCCGGCGCCATTCTCGGATCTTGTATCAACTCTATAGTTGAGTCAACACTCTAGCCTGTTCGACAGCAGCAGTCCACGGAGAGAGATTTCTGGGGCCACAACACACACAACATACGGGAGGAGACATTCGCCAATAGTCAAACGTGCGCCCTCATGCTGGCTGATGTGGGAACTCTGAGGGCGGCGCTGGCGATGACTGCTGCAGGCTGCCGGATCTCACATCGCCACACAAGAAGCCATTGCGGCAAATAGAAGACATGGTCAGGATTTGAACCAGGGTTTATATACTGTAGAAGAGAGAACTCGATGGGCACATCTGGATGGCGAAACAGGCTCGAGGAACAATACTCGCGTGAAGGTTGTGGACGGGTTTTTGCATTCAGCGCTGATCAGTGATAATGTGAGTCAGAAGACAATGGCATTCTTCCAGTCACATCTCTGGGTCAGCCATACAATGAAGGAGGTTCAGGAGGACAGAATGTACTTTTAGCTCAAAAATCGAAACATTGCGATCAGGCTGGGTAGGCGAGGTGAGTTGCGACAATTCTTCGGGATAATGAGGTCTCGTGAATAGCATCTGGAAGGTGAAGAATGGAGCTGGAGCTGGAGCTCGGAAGAATACCGGTAGCACAAGCAGTCCCGGTGGCATTGGCAGGGTGGGCATGAGCCATTTCAGGACTAGCGCGTCAATTTTCCATACAGGGAGAGGCGCCTTCTCCTTCCCGTGCTGACTCGGGATGGAGGGGCAACACTCCGTCCGTGCTCCTTCCTCAGCTGAAGGTCGAGTGTTCGAGAGCTTGACCTACGACTTTCGACGTCTAACTTACTTACGCAGTAACCATCTTTACAATTTGAGAGTCCCTGTTCTTCACCTTCGCCTCTCAACCTCTCGGACGGCTGACGCGGCTGCGCCAGAACCGAGTTCCAGGGTAGTCTAGACTACCTTGTAGTGCCAGACTAAGATTTTCATCGTTGCACCGAGCTAGATACCGTCGGTACTTTACCGCCCGCCGATCAGATCCGTGTCGACGGGGCCGTCGACCCCGTGCCACCAGCTAGCCGGCCAACCATCGACAACCATCGACAACGTCGTCAGCCAAGCTCAATCTCCTCCACTACTGACTGGGTCCCCTTGAAGAGACCGAGGTACTGCGGGAGCAGGATGGCGATGAGAGATGGCGATGCCAAGTTGACGACTGCCTCAGCCGAGTCTGACGAGCAAGACGTGGCTGACGGCGTCGCGGTCCATCTCGCCAGCATCAGCCTCAGCGTCGACGTTGATATCGACATTGGCGAGAGACGAGGGGCTGACGAGGAAGAAGGTGAGTCTTTGCAGTGCGTCCTCTTGCTTTATCATCTACAACCATGACACACCACCCAAAACCCGCTCATCATACTGCCGGCTATATGTTGCCTGATCATCTTCTGGGGCATTATCATACCAGCAGGACCAGCTAAGGCCTGGGGAGAACCGGGCGCCGGACCGCCCAGTCGGCGGTGTCAACGGTCGTGCAGCCAAATAAACTCGCACCGAAAGAGAAAATCGGTCCCGACTAGGACAAGACCGGCAGCTGGGTAGCGTCGAGGGCTGGAAGAGGGTCAAGGTTGATCACAAACACGCGCATGCGGCTTCTGCGCTGCAGCGGTAACCTCATCCGGCCCCGGCTGATACATCATCAAACTCACACCCCAACCTTCTTTTTCCCTTACACCGCCAGCCGCACATCTCCAAATCTAATCTACCGCAACCTGCAGTTGCGGTTGCGATGCGGCGCGTTACGTCGTGTTGCGTCGCTGCTTCTCGCGCATGATGATATATATCCCCACTCATCACACCACGGCCCATTTCAGACCCTTGTTGTCAGTCAACGCAGTCGTCCTGGCAGCTGGACTTTGGTCAAGTTCGTCGAGCCCTGCGCGCCTCCTTCACCATCAATCAGGCTTCCCCATTTCCAACGATACCTCGGACTGCCTCACCCTCAACCCTGGTCGCGTGTGATATCGGAACGAACCAGCTAGTGCGGTCCCTGTTCCAGATACAGAGCCAGATCCAGACCCAGGGCCCTCTCAAGGCTTCCCTGGATTGAAGCCACACTCTGTTGTGGGATGAGTCCAGACCCTGCCCAGAGGCATCCAGAAAAAACAATAATACCATTTCATCTCTCGATGTGTCTGCTAGGGATGTCGCCTGTAACCCCTACATGTCAGACCACTTCCGTCTTCTTTGCCTGTCACCATATCTCTCCCACACAAAGCCATCACGAGGTCACTGCCTGCATCTGCACGTCCGAGGCAGCTGCACAGGCTAGAGGCGCCCTGGCCTGCACTATTTCAACAGAATCATACCGGATCCTGCCTTGTCCAAGCTATCTCGGATAGCAGCGCTCAGACAAGCTTTTCACAGGCCCTCACGCTATCATTCCGCGTATGCAGGACAGGGACAAGCAAGGAAGCCTCCCGCATCTCCCCACCACTCTACGCGCCCTCCCTACCGCTGAAACTGGGGCCCTCTCTGCCATCTCAACCGCCTCGGGTACGACCCTTGTCTCCCCGCACCCCGCGCCTTTCTCCATTCGGCCTGGGTCGTCAACGTCACGCCAGCTCCATAAAGCTCCTTGTCCCAGCCTGGACCACCACCACGACGTACAACTTCGGGACCCTGCTGCACATGCGCCTCGTGACGACCTCGCGTCTGCTTATCAACCCCAAGCCCGGCCCCCGACTCTCCAGCTCGGATCCGCGGTCCTTCCTTCTGTTCCAACCTCGAATGATCAGGGAGTCTCCGACACGGTCAATCCTCGCAACATGATTTTCAACGGCTTGTACAAGTCGCCACGATCGCCATTGTCCAGACTACGTCACGGAAGTCACACTGCCTTGGCTCCGGGCTCGGCGGACTTTGATGCAGATCTGATCAGCAAGGACAAGTCTCGACAAAAGGAGGCTGTCAAGAGGCACCTGCAGACCAATGTCCGGAACGATTGGTCGTTTACCTGGCCGCCAGAGGAAGCACCAAGAGCAGACATCGCTGAGTCGCCGCCATTAGATGCTGATGGTCAGACGGCCTGTGATCAGGTCGAAGGATATCTGGAGGTAGCCTCATGCAACACGGCGGCAGATCACGAAGTACTAGACGGTGAAGAGACGGCCTTGGACTCAGGTGAGGAGGCGGACTCAGACTCGGAGGCTGAATCGGTCTACAGCACTGTCTCAGAGGACCCACTCCACTGGAGACCTCGGCTGGAATGGACCTCAGAGCTCTCCGATGACGAGTTGCCCTACAACTCATCTTCGCCGCTCAAATACGAAACACCCGACTCAATTGGTCAGGCTGTTACTGCATCCAAGATTGCAGGGAAAGCCAGAAGGCGAAGGGATGTTCGGAAGGAGATGGCATGGAACGACGGCCTGGCGTGCTTCGAGGCTCGGAGGAACGCTTGGACAGGGGCAAAAGTAGCTCGAGTCCGCCAGAAGCCAGCATCTCCTGTGTCACCAGTATCACCGCGCAAAGGTTTCTTCTGGCGGACACACACGCAAAACTCTTCCAACGCCGGTCAGACAGCCACATCACCATCCTTTATCTCACCCCTGACGCCAACCAACTCGCAACCGGACGCTGCGCAGCTACCGCCAGCAGGTCCAGAAAGGGCCAATTCGACACCGCCGGGCAACTTATCACCGAAAACCTCGCGCAGCGAGTCTCAAAATGCTCCTGAATTGTTACCTGTGGAAACCCTGTTGCCCATTCCGCCACCGCTGCTGCCGCCGGCCAACCCTATGCGTGCCAGTATCACTCCATCTTTATACAACTCCATCTACGAAAAGGTCGTCGTCCAAAGCCTGCAGCCTTCGTGTCCCATCAATTTGGGAGACATGGTTCGGGCATGTGTCGCTGGTTGGAAGCGGGATGGCGAGTGGCCACCTCGGCCAGCAGCCCCCGAGACGGCCGCCGTAGTCGCTATCAAACGAAAGAAGAACAGCGTATCTGCCATCGCTTCCTCGACGACACAACAAGTTTCGCCAACGGGCCGAAAGATGAGCTTCTCATTTTTGACTTCTCACAACCGCGGGACTGAGGAGAAGGAGAAGGTGAGAAGAGACAGCACCGCCGGAATTGATGACGGAAGTGGAAATTCGGGGACAGGCAAGGCCCTCAGGAGAAGTTTACAGAAGGTCTTGGGTATTGGGCACAGTCCCACGATGGATGGCCACGCTGGGGCTCAGCCGCAATAGCATCTTGACCTCGGTTCGGGTTCAATGAGCACTTCGGGTTGGCTTTGTTGCATAATATAGCGTTGAGAAACGTGGCGGACCGCGGCGAGAAGTTAAGTGGCCGAGACGGGCGTTTCTTGCTGGAAAGGATTATACCCTGTGAACTAGGCGTGCATTGCTCAGCGGCATAAAGGGAATCCATTGACTTATCAACACTGGCTTCTTGACCTCCCTGGTGTTCAGCCAACACATTGACGTTTCGCCAGTGAAAAGGGCGAGCCGCCCGGGGAGACAACACTGTAAGTCTAAGTCCGTTGACATACTCCTCCCTCTCCCCGTCAAACGGATAACCAAGCAAAAGAATATGGGCTTCATCACCCTCATCTCAGAGTCCAGACAGTCCCAACAGCTATCCCTCCAACCACTTACCGGTCTTCTTGCCATCATCAAAGGTCAAGAGGGTTCTCGAATGTGCCGGTCTGTGTCTGCTCTCAACTCGTCCTCCTATCGAGAGCACATCGTGAGCGCCGCCACATCTCCTATCTATCGTTTCGTTCTCCACCCAACACATACTGTTCGAGGCGACCCCCGAGCCCTCTTCCAGCCGCGTCGTCTCACGACACCGGTTGTCTGCACTTTTCTGTGCCTGGGCCACCCCTTGGCGAGAATCTCACTACTCAGCTCGGCAGGCTGGCTGTCGTGGGCCCTTTTCGCGCCGGCAGAGTCTTGCCATAAGGTGAAACTCGCCACTTGGTCTCAAGACTCCACGGCTTCTGAAACCCCCCCCCCCCCGGCGGAGGCAGACAAGCTGTTCCTCGACCTGCCACCACCTCAAGACGGGATCGAGCCTCAGGCGGATGTCGTTGCTGGTCTTCTGCGTTGAGTCTCAATGGCTTCATTCGCAGCACGAGTGGCAGGGAGGTTCCTGCGCTCGAGCAAAAGTTCGGAGCTGCGGCGTTGTCGAGACTGGCCGGACATCTAGAGCCTTTTATGTTTGAGTCGCTTCCTGCCTATCGCTGAGCGAGATTTGTATGCCTGGGAGAAGTCGTCTGGACAGGCGAGTGCCGGCGGACAAGGGGAGCATCGGAGGCTACATCTGCTATGGGGGGTGGCTCGTCCGGCATGAGCCTTGGCATGCGGAGTGGCAAGGCGCTGGCCCGGATGTGCTGGGGCATGGTCACAGTGATGATGTCTCGAGTTTCACAATTCGTTGATTGTCATGCTGCGCAGGCGAATGGCAAGGTGTGGCAGGCTCCTGCGGCCCGTGGCGCAGACCTCGAAATCCGGAAGTTTATATTGCTTCAATCTGACAGAACACCACAAATCCATTGCTATGCTGTACCTTGACGTGCTGATGAGAAGTACCGCGGTTTGGTTGTTTGTTTCTATATTCTCATCTGGGTACTACTTGGACACGCGTAATACATACTCGTCTCTATGTCTACGGGAGCCTCCTGCGAGTGGCCTCGGTCTTTTGTGTTGAGTTCATTGCTTTTTATCTCCCGGGTATTTATGGTCTCTAGTGGGGTAATCTCTCATGGAACATTCTCCTGGATACCTAGGAGGGACATCCTTTGTTGGGACACTTGGCCGAATACATTCTTTTGCAATTCTAACTGGGAGATAGATTTTGAAGGGATAGCCGCTGGTAGTAATAACATTTTGTGGAATGGCATTTTTGGGACAATGTATGCAAGTGACTGCTCTGAGTGCTCTCGACACCCACGCGATGGGACAGATGTACAGTAGTGCTGCAGCAAATGAAGCAGTACCTAGGTATATGTAGTCTGGTACAGCTGCCAGCACCAACATTGGGGGGCAGGGGCGGAAACGATAAAAGGAAATGGCGAGACGCGGTGGTTCGTTTCTGATTTTGCAAACCACGTTCCGACTCGGTTCTCCACGATGAATGAAAGCAGAAGCTGTGGTGTGCTCCCAAGTCTCAATGGGGAAAATGCAGCGTTGCAGTTGCTTTGCAGGGCCAAGAGGGCACAGCTTGCCCAGCCCGCCAAGAGGCCCAGACAAACAGCAAGACCAAGCCAACGAACCAGTCCCAATCTGGCGGGACGGCTTTCGATGAGGTCACATCGTTAGTGGGGACAACGGGACGGCGCCGTATTGGGTGACGCGCCGACGTCATCCCGCGGCAGTATTTCAAGAATGTTAGAGACATCCTCAGCTGTGTATCCTGACGAGAGCCTGCCACCAATCGCCAAGGCACTGCATCAGGCTGCTTGAATTTCGGGAAGGCGTCGATCAGTGACTAGTCAATGACTTATGGGTGTCGACGGGGGTTTTTAGTTGGACAACCATGGGATGAGTGACAAGACGGTAGGTCCTTCTTGATACCAAGGAACGCTCTCTCCTCTTCCTCCCTCTGCTTTTCCAACATTTGATTGAGCCTCCTGCACCAACGCGAACCTCTCAGGTAAGACGGATCAGTGCCTTTGTTATTTCTTGTGGTGGTTGGGCCGCCGATTGTCACACTCACTCCGTCTGGCAATCGTCCTCTTCGCATCCCGACAAGCCTTTGTATCTCCTCTTCACTGGAGGCCCCCGTTCAATATTCAAACAATTACACCTTCCAAACACAACGCAAGACCATCAGCCGCAACACCAGCAGCATGGACCCACACGAGACCGTGGTCCCCGCGGGGGCTCACTACTCCGGTTCCAACCGCATTCCAAACATTAAGCAATTCATGGAGCGGTTGGACAAGGACAAGAGCGAACGCGACGCCAAGATCGAGGAGGAGGCCAAGCAGAAGGGTAAGACTGCGGCCGAGGTACAAGCACACCAAGAACCCTCGCGTAGGCGGGGCAACAACCGGCGCACAGTCCGCGACCCGGTAACAGGCAAAGACGTCGAGATTGACGACATGGACAACGACATGATGAAGGCGGCCGAGGATCCTCAGGTGAGCCCCTCGTCCAGTTCCCTCACCCCCTTCCTTTGTATTACACAAAGACGAGTACTGAGCGATTGTGCAGCTTTTTGTGCCCAATGCCAATCTGGGTAAGGATACGACCGTCAAGACAGACCCCGGTCAGTCTGGCGAGGACTACCGCTACGCACAGGACGTCACGGCGCCGCCGGACCCCGTCGAGCCCGGGACGACGAGCGATGTCCCGATCCACGGAGAAAAGACCAATGTGCTGTTCCACCCAACGCCCTCCGTGAGCTACGAGCCAATGTACGCATCGATTGAAGCGCGGGCGAACGTCCTTTGCGCGGGCATCTTCTTCGGCGTCGTGGTCGTTGGCAAGATGTTCGGCGGTTCGCTCTGGGGCCTGTTCCCTCTCGGGGCCTGTGTTGCCTCCGGCGTGTTTCTTTGGGTCAAGGATCTCGTGCGTCAAGGCCGAGACACCGAGTGGTCCAGCGAGCAGAAGCGAGGCGAGACGGCCGTTGTGAACTTGATTCCGGAGTCTGTGGAGTGGCTCAACACTGCCGTTGGTCTTGTCTGGGGTCTGATCAATCCCGATATGTTTGTGGCCGTTGCAGGTGAGTCCTAAAGTCATTATCAGGCCGTAAATTCAAAAGTATAAGCTGATCCCCGAAATCCAGATACACTCGAGGATATTATGCAAGCATCTGTTCCTGGAGTCATTGAAAACGTCAAGGTCAATGACATCTCTCAGGGAAGCAACCCACTTCGGATCTTGAGTCTCCGTGCACTTCCCGATAGCCATGTTCAAGATCTCAAGGAGGAGATTCGCAAAGAGCAGGCCAAGTTCAAGGACCCGCAGGAGTTGGCTGCGGATGAGGGAGGGGGCGACTTCTACAACCTCGAAGCGACAATCGCGTACCACTCTCTTCCTTCGGGCAGCGACGTCTCTTCCAAGGCCAAGAATATGGGCATGCAGCTTGTCTTCTACCTCGGAATCAAGGGCCTCTTCGGCGTCCCCTTTCCCATCTGGGTCGAGTTGAACGGCCTGGTCTGTACTGCCCGTATCCGCGTCGCGCTTGCTCCCAACCCGCCTTTCATCAAGACGTTGTCGTTCACACTCATGGGCCTTCCCAAGGTCCAGGCGAGCTGTATACCACTCGTCGAGAAGGGCGCCAACATCCTCAACCTTCCACTGATTTCCAACTTTGTCAACTGGGCGATAGCCACGGCCGCAGGGATGTATGTGGCCCCAAAGTCTTTGACTCTTGATGTCGGCAAGATGCTCGAGGGCGATGCGATCCAGAAGGAGACACAGGCGCTCGGTGTCTTGTTTGTCCGGATACACAAAGCGACCGGCCTCTCGAAGCAGGACCGCAGAGGCAGCGACGGCGGTGGCTCTGACCCTTACATCTGCGTGGCCTTCTCCAAATTTGGGAAGCCACAATATTGCACTCGCGTTATCCAGGACGACCTCAACCCTATTTTTGAAGAGTGTGCCGCTCTGCTTGTTACACCGGATATCATCAAGGCCGATGAGCAACTGTCGCTCGAGTTGTGGGACAGCGACCGATCGTCTGCGGACGATGTGGTCGGAAAGGTCGAGCTCAGCATCCAGAAACTGATTCAGCACCCGGGCAAAATGTTTCCACAAAACTCAACGCTGCGAGGCACGAAAACAGAGAGCACTATGCCCGGTAATCTGCACTGGGAAGTCGGCTTCTTCGGGCGTACCCAGTTCCGCAAGGCTCTCAGAACGGATGGCAAAGACCCAAATCTGCCCAAGGAACTCCAAGACCACAAGGAATTGCAGAACGACGTTGGCTCCCTCGACACAGCACAGGAGGACGCCGTCGTCCACACTCCTCCCGACCCACTCTGGCCGAGTGGTGTCGTCAGCGTCGTCGTCCACCAGATTGTTAACCTCGAGCTGGCCAATATCAAGGGCTCGCAGGGTAAGCGAAAGGGTCGCGAGTTCGAGCCGGCGAGACCAGAAGCTGGAGAAATCAAGGAGGAGACGGGCAAGAAGCTGCCTTCCTCATACTGTACTATCCTCGTCAACGATGAGCTGGCATACAAGACTAGGACAAAAGTCGTCTCTTCCAAGCCCATCTTCGAGGCTGGCACTGAGCGCTTTGTTCGCGACTGGCGATCGTGTATCATCACCCTCACAGTTCGGGACTCGCGCAACCGCCAGCATGACCCTATTATTGGAGTGGTGCCATTGAAGCTCTCTGACGTGCTCCTGACTAGCAGCCAAAGTACGCGCTGGTACCCCCTCGATGGCGGTATCGGCTTCGGACGTATGCGCGTCAGTCTCCTTTTCCGCTCCGTCGAGCTCAAGCTTCCCCCGCCACAGCTCGGCTTTGGCGAGATCGGCACATTCGAGTTCCTCTCAGACTCCATCCAAGGTGTTAACTATGAAGGTTCTGCCCATACCAAGCTCAAGCTCCGCACAGGCGGTAGCTCTGCCCTGATCAAGAGTGACAAGTGCAGCAAGGGCGAAGACGGCAGCCTCATCTGGGACTTGACCGATACGGAGGCCACCAAGAATGACGACGGATCCAAATCCGCCTCGATCACGGGGCGTATCCGACTGCCGGTCCGCTACAGGTACCGCTCCCCAGTGTTCTTCGAATTTCATCCCTCCGGCAAGCGCCATGCGGACGCCTTCGCCGCCATTTGGCTGCAGGATTTAGTCGACCTCGAGGACAAGGACTTTGACATTCCCATCTGGCGGTGCAACAATGGCCTGCGGCTGAGCCAGAATTACATCACCGAGGCGAACTACCACGAGGTGCCCGACCTGCGCATCGAGGAGATTGGTCGACTGCGCTTCCGCGGCCGATTCAAGCCGGGCACGGACCGTGACCATCTCAAGTTCGTTAGCGATAACGACTCTCGCGAGACGATCGAGAGTTGGGAGGCGTGCTTCGCCGAGGGCGTGAGGGCCGAGCACGTCCAGGGTGAGGTCCCGCCAAGCACCCAGAAGCTGCATGACGCCAGCCTCACGCAGGGCCGCGACGTCCTCGCGCAGGCGGACGAGAAAGACAAGGAGAAGTGGCTGTCGAAAGACGGAACGGATTGGACCGGGGCGTTTGGCAGGGACCCCGTCGAGCTCATGGGAGCCAATGGCGCGGATGAAGGGGAGCAGGACGAGGATGATGATGATGATGACGATTCGTCGACTGGATCTAGTGGCGTCGACCTGGGCATCACAGATGCTGCGAATGGACCTGCCTCTCCCAGGAGCGCCACCAGCCACGGCCAGCCTCGCGACTCAATGGATACGAGCAGCATGGCTGATAGCCAGTTGTCGCCGGCCTCGACAAAGAGTACGTCGAGCAAGAACCCGATCAAGAAGTACAAGGAGTACAAGGAGAGGAGCCGGGACTTGCATCGTCAGCACCGCGGTCTAATGCAGTGGTAAGTGTACGCCTTTTCAAGAGGCAGCAAGGAGTGACTGCTCTTGAGGACGATGGATGAGTGGCTGATTTTCGATCGAAATCAGGAAACCTATGCGCAACGCCCAATTCGTCAAGGATGAGGCCACCTATGCCGTCCGCAGGATCACCAAGGTTGGGTCGCTGAGCGGACGGAAGCCCGATGTTGAGACGGAAGTGTAAGATGGACGGATGACTCTATATTTCTTGTTGTAGAGGCTCAAGCTTCGTCCTGTGTGTCTTCTATTTGGAATCCTTCTGGTGTTTAGTGACAGAGCCAGCACTTGGTGGACATTGGGGGCCTTGGAAGAGGATGGTCATGACAACACTGGGTTGAACGCAGTTATGGAAACGGAGCATTGATAATGAAGAATGACTTTTGTTGTATTGAATTCCAACGAAGCTGGATGGTGATGATCCCAGCATTGAGTCTAGTTTCTGCTAACAACGCAATTGCAATAGTTGCTCTCAATTCCCTCCCTCCCTTGAGTCCATGGACATGTCAGGCAATGAACGTTGATTATCAAAAGAAGGACTAAGTAAACGTAACCCGAAAAGTGCGGAACGACATGTAAGGAGATTTTCAGCCACCATTCTGAGCAAGCTGGCCGGAGTCGTGGAACTTCTGCTGTGACTCTGCGACAAGCTTAGAGACTGGACTGTCGTCTAAATGTCGTCTAAACCGTCTCGCAAGGTTTGAAATCATTTTCTAACTGGCCACGGTGTGTCATCACCAAGCTGTCTTGATTAGCTCAATGTCAAAAATCGACTGCCTTGAATAGTCTTACCAGAAGTTGGATTTTCCTGGGGTATTTCCCTGTTTCTTGTGGCAAGCCCACACGACTCGGTCTGTCGTGCTGCCTTGAAACCGATACTCAAACGTTGTCCCTGTTCCCACGAGATTCTTGCAATCCTCTGGCAGATTAACTTTGTCTGCCATCGCCCCTGGGCTTGCAGCGCGTCACTCAGTGCCTTGGTTTCTCGAAGCGGGGGAAATCATCCTCCAGCTCTGCAAGGACAATGTTCGCAACGATGGACAGAAGGTAGTTGAGCCTTCGTTCTGGGATGAGGGCAGCTGTGGCTATGAGTATGTTGGTAGCGACGGATTCAACCTGGAACGTTGGGCTTTTTGGAAAGCGAGCCTGCGTCAGATCACACAGCTTCAGGGTGTGGAGGTGGATGTCCTTGAGGCGGCGGAAAAGGCATTGGTCAAGATGGAGGAGGTTGAGAAGATGGCCTGAGCCTTCTATGATTCAACACTCGACCTAGCACAGCAATTGTTACATAGTTACCTGGCCAGGAACATCAGTTTGAACACATGTTCAAGCTTTTTTTTGTTTCGCAACTGTCACAGTGGAGACTAACACCGGAATGAAAATGGGAGTAACGAGGGCCCGGTTCTCTCAATGCTTGTAAATGTTTCGAAAGAGTGGGCAAGAATTTCGGAAGTAGGACCAAACTTGTTCATCGATGTTGGCGCCATTGTACGGAACAGCTATATGATCGTTAGAATAAACCAGATGGCAATTTGTTTGTTTGGGGTCTCTTAGCCTGGGTGGGGGCGGGCGTTAGTGTTCTCATTCCTTTTCTAGCCGTGGCGGTGGGGAATCATTGGGGGCCAACCAGTGATCCACACGCAGGGGCAGGGGCAGGGTTGTCGTGTCCCCAGGCCTGCAGGTTCCCCAGATTTCCAGCTCATGTCAGTCAGCCTCGACGACAACCACACTTGGCACTTGGGAACGACACATCACAGCGACCATTTGCGTCTCCCATTTGCGGACAAGAACCAGTCGCAAAGCACACCACACGATTCGAATAAAGTATAGCGAACGAGCCGACGGAATCTCTCTCAGCCCCGCTCATGCCCCCGCAACTCACCAAGCTCCCCCTCTCCCTTATTCGAGACACGCGCACGCGCACGCGGACGGCACCACCACACGGCGACGGCATCCTACCGGGCGGGGGGCCCAGTCGCAGCTACGCAAGCAGCAAGAGCAGGTGGAACAGACGCAGGGACTCTTCGGCGATGACGGGCGGCAGGAGCTGGAACTGGAGCCCGTACGCCAGGCCGCCACGGAGGTCCAAGAGGCTGGTGGTGCTGTGGATCGGGGCCTTCTTGCTGGCGGGGCTCTTCACGTGGTGGATCAAGACGAGGCATGGGGAGCTGGCGAGAAGCTATAGGGAGGTTGTCATGGCGAAGCCAGGCCAAATGCCGGCGGAGGAGTGAAGGCAGCAGCATATGGAACGAGTCGGAGGGCGGAACGCCTTTTCCTCGACAGTTTTCAGCACCGAAAGCTTTTGGTCCTGAGTTCAAGTTCCCCGGTTTCGGGTTTTTTTTTTTTTTTTTTTTTTGGATCATGATGCTGCCGCTGCCTGGTCCACGGAATTGGTCATGGCATAGCATGTTGGGGTTCCATCGACCGGGATATGCTGCTGCGAACTATTCTGAAGCCCGGCGGCATCACGGAACGACCTTGCCTCGTGCTCTTGGATTCGGACCGGGATTACCATTTTCTCAGCACCACAGCGATCATTGTGGGGGGCCGGGGGGGGGGCGACATGGATAAATGTGCTTTGTTAGGATTTTCATGTGCATAGCGAAAGCATGGCATTGTACTCTTGGGCGCTGATGGTCAAAGGCACGGCAGGCTGCATAATGCCTTGTTGTGGATGGATCAAGGCCCTCGGTTTCATTGCACAAAGGCGTTCTTAGGTTGACAGGTGATTCAACAGCTCTGTTTCAAGGGCAGATACTACACAAGATCGCTTCAAAACTGTCATATGCGAGGCCGTCCCATCTGCTCTCCCCGGCCCTGAGATGGTGACTTGGCCACCTGTTTCCCTCTGGATCTCACGCATATTCACCACCAAACATAGGACGTCGCAAAGTCGCCACAACGGAAAATGCCCAACACTGCGAATTCCAAGTCAGTCACCACCCGTGGGGATGCGGTCCTGCCTTCTCCTCGAAGCGTGCTGACCGGCGAGTACCGGTCGCAGCTGAGGGACCGCCACAACTCCACCGTTAAAGAGGCCAACATGCGCGCACACAATTTGAGGGTGGCCAACTGGACACCCAAGCCATCTCCTCTGGGAGGGAGATATGCAAACGGATATGGCAGCAAAGCCACGGAGGCTCTGTGCAACGAGTTTGCTCAGCTTGCTGTTGACATTGAAGAGGGGTGGCCGTGAGTGGAAGCACGAACAGTTCAAGGTGTGATCTCTCTATGGATTACATTGAGAGGTACCCCAGTCATTGTAATAAATGGGCTCCATATAGGTCAATCAAGAATCACCAAGCAAATCCAAGTTCACCACAGCCAAATAAGTGTTGAAATTCCGAAGTGAAACAGGATTGGAGGGCTTGACATTACCTAGGTAGATGCGGAATATAATTTCAGGTACAGCACATGCAAGAGATATGCCCCTCCACTCGCCATTGCTTTTTTACCCCTGCCCAAAGCTTTGTACTCAATTTTCTTCTTATTTTTTCTAAAGCAACCAAGTCAAGAAACATTGAGGGCTAAGGGGCTTCTTGGACAGCCGGGATGGAAACTGCCAGTCTGGCCGAGATTCTCTTGCATATATAGTTTTCAAGGAAGACTACAAAGATTTTTTTTCACATCCCAAATCCCGGGGAGTTTAGCGAGCAGAAATCTTTACGCTCAATTTCAAAAACCTTAATCATACCAAATTTGCAGAGTACCATGTGTTCATCTCAGACTGTTGTGGTTCCATGCCTGACTGCATGTGTACCTACTAACGAGGCAGTCTGTATCTCGCAATAAGATAAGAGTTTACGGCATGCCTGTTGACTCCTTCAGACCTGCTTTGGTGGAAGCACTACAATATAGGAGGCCGAAGAGTCTTGACATACTCATCAATCTCAAGGACGGGATCCTCATATCATCCTTATTGGATGGCACTAGCCAAGGACTATACATTATCGGAACGAGGCCGTCTTATGTGTAACCTTCCGTTCCAAGGTTGTGTCTTAGTGCTCATCGTTGATGCCCAATGTCCAACAGTCACCGAGACTCCAGACTGATGACTTTTCTTGCAGGAATTAAGAGCCAATCACGGCTGAACCTTGCTCTCAGTAATCATGGCCAGGTTAGATCTTGTGACATGGCACCGTATGCCCAACTCGATGTACGTCAACATTCAGTGGTGTGATAAAATTTATCTATTCCCAGGAAGACGTGATTGTGAATCCAACGTGAATCACAAGGCCATGTTATACCAATTATATCAAGGAGCGTTTCTAGGCCTTAAAATACCAAAATGTACTTATGCTCCTCTGCTCAATACCAAAGCTGAAGATCTCTCAGACGTTTGATGCCGAAAATCTCATCATTGTTCATCTTGACCGGACCCCGAAACCAGAATTGTCGATCTACTGTCTTTTAAAGCTGCCAAGATGTGTCTGTGTTTGTATGAGCCTTCCCAGTGGGCTATTCACACATGCCTGGAGCAGATGCCTTGACTTTCATCAATCTTACAACTCATGTGATATATGCTAACTACATGTATTTGTCTCAAAAAGCTATCCATGCTACCCAACTTGCAAACATCCGGACCTGAGAAGGAGGCGAAATGGAGAATGGGTGTTGCCAGGTGGGTGGCAACAACATGTTACCTACGAGAAATGTGTCGCGGCGCGTTGGGGCAGTCACAAAGAACCGTGCGGTTTTCCAACTCTAAGTAACGGTTATGATCCAAGGAACCCCCCTCAGGATTGGAAGTGGGTGGCAAACCCTGGTCCAGGCCTCAACGACTACTGTCCTGCGTGCGACAACTCTATCAGGAACAGCGACGGGAATCTGCTCTCTGTACCGATACTGCTACAAGAATTCGACCGCCACATCCACGATTGGATGGTCAGAGACGGTCGAGACATATCCAGCGATGAACATGCGGGAATGATCTCGGATAAGAACAACATTAAGGACATGTACTATGCAGCAACCTACGGGGGACCCTTTAATACGGCCGAGTCGGGTCTTCGCGAGGACTACACGAATTTCCGTGACAAATGGGAACAAAAGATCCATGAAAACATGTCTGAACGCATGAAGCAGGTGTGGAAACAAACTGTGAGGCTTATTAAGAAAGAAAAGCAAGGTCTAAACAGACCGTTTTAAACGTAAATTAATGTTATTCTATAAAGTGTATATATATAAAGTTAAAAAGTGCGCTCTATTTATAAGCTTCTAAAGCGCCATTTATAATGCTAGTTTTAGCAGAGTTAAAGTTATAGGTACATAGTTTCCACACACCCCCCAGCTATAAGTTAACTGCAGGAAAACCACCCCCCACTCAACTTTCTTTCCTCCACCCTACACTTAACTTTTTATCACCAATTTTACCCACGCATTGCCTAAGTCCTTTCAAGCTTCCTAACAATAGCTAACAAGCCCAAAAACAATCCTACAAACCTCCCCCAGCCTCTTAGCAACATTTAAATACCCTTTACTCATCTATGCGCCCATTAAAAAAATCTACTAAAAGTATTTATAAACATCTTTTTTGCAAGCATAATAAGATTTACACTTAATTAAGCGCTAAACAAAACGCTCCTAGTATTTTATCCATTTTCTCCACTACTAATAAGTATCTTTTCTTATTTGCAACAAAAAAGTTGCTAATGTTAATACACTTAAAGTCAATTCTTCGCTGCTTATTTTTAACAATAAAAATAATTAAAACAACCCCATCAAAACTCCTATCAACGTCCCTAATGACACTAGAAATAATTCTAAGCTTACCGTTAATAGTAGAAACACTTAGGATAATAATTCCAGCGCTCCTTCCCCTAATAATAACAGTGTGAAAAACCCTTTTAAGACTGATACTAGTAGTGGTAAAAATAATAAAAGTGACAAAAGTAAATTGTTCTAACATAGAAAACATAACAAATAAAAACTAACAAATTTTATATAAACAATTCTAAAAGCAATAAAGCTGCCAAAGGCGCCAAAGATACCACTTTCAATAAGCCCTCCTCTTTCAAAACAGTCAAAAAATTCAAAACTACCACCTACAACTATACTAACAAGCTCTTAGCCAACTTTCCTAAGCGCTTAATATCTAACATAACTTATACTACGCCTTATATCAACTATATCCAAAGCGTTTATAGTAAAAAAAGCAACAAAATCTACCTTAATAAGTTTAAAAAGGCTAATAATAAGCGCTATATTAAGCGCTATAATCACTACAACAAGAATTCGCGTGCCTATGCTCCCATTCCTAAGGTCCTTTTGCCTATCGCCCACCTTATTCAACGCAAGTAACTAGCCTTCCTAAATGCCTATAGTTATATCAAAAAGCAGCAGCACCAGATATAAAAGAATAAGATCGCTGATGCAATTAAAAAGGCGCATAAAAAACGCGTTTTTAAGCGCAATTATCCCAACATCAAAGCCTCTGCAACTTGCATAAAAAAGGCTTGTATAGCTTAAAAAGTCTCAATAAAGCTATTTAAAGGCAATCGTTATAATAATCTCAAGCACAAAATTAAGCGCAGCAATATAGCCTTCTAAAAAGATGCTTCTAAGCTAAAGCGTGCTTAAAAAAGTATTTCTATAGCTTAGTCTAATATGAATTTATAAGAGGAAAAGCGCACCAAAACTCTAGCTAAGCTTAGCAAAGCTTTAAACAAAATTTTTCCTAAGCCTTAAGCGCTCTAAATAATGCATTTTATGCTTAGATATCATAGTCATAAATGCTTAAATTAGCAATCCCAAGCATTAAGATATTTTAATAAATATTAACAAGAAATATAAACAATTTATTTAACCAATTTTAAAAGTTTATAAAGTTGCAACTACACTACATTCAGCCTTTACAACACATTAAATAAGCAGTATTTCAATAAACAATTTATAATCCCAACTCCTTTTTCACATCCTATAAGTTTATCATCGCTTTAAAATACTTAAATAAAGCTTGTGCCAAAGGTTTTATAAGCTTATCTATAGGCATTTAGTCTATTGCAAAATATATAACTTTAAAGCTTCCTTTTCAATACTCTTGCTTTAGCTACATTCCTTATATATTAATATGCTTAAGTTTTATTATAAGCCTTTAATTATCTAAAACAATAAGCTTTATAATCTAAAAATTGTTTAAATAAATATTTCAAAGCTGTGCAAAGTCCAGTTATATATCCCTAAATAGTCTTTTTAGTGCCATAGTCTCTTTTGCTATTAACTCAAAGATAAGTATTTCCGCTTTGGTTGTTAAGGTTAAAATAATTGCTTGCTTAAAGGCCTTCCAATCAATAGGTCCACCAAAAAAAAGCATAATATACCCTTAGGAAAACTTCCAATCTTTAAAGTTATCTGCAAATAAAGCGTCTCCTGCAATAAGCAAAGCTTATGCCTTATTATTCTAGGCGCTATATTAAATAGCTAAAAACCTTATTTTAAATAGATACTATATCACTTTATTAGCTGCCTTAAAGTATTTTAAACTAAGGTTTATAAGAAAACGTAACAAATACACACATGCAAAGGCTATATCTAGGCGCACTATAATAATAATATACAAAATAAATCTGATTTTCTATTGATATGCATATATTTCCTCCCTTATAGCTTGGCCTTTATATTTTAAAAGCTTTTAAAAGGCTAAAAGAGTATATAGAAAAACCTTTAAGTTATTTAAAAGACCAAACTTAAACGTAATTTTATTAATATAAGAGTTGTATACCAGGCTGATTGTGCAGCTTAAATGATCTTTTTAAATATATATTCTAAAAAACTATTTAGCATCTCCTAAGGAAGTAATCTTATACTTGCTAAATAACCCTTCTCAAATATCCTGCGCTTTTTTTGCCTTATTCTAAGGGTAAATTAAAAGTATATTATCTACATAAAAGAGAATAAAAATACCCCATTTTTTGCTTATATATAAGCAAGGTTCTTTAAGCAAGGCCATAAGGCCTAATTTAGTTAATATTGCTAATAAGTTTTTATATTATAGCAAGAGAAAGTCCCTTAGTTTATACAAAGCGCATTTTAGCCATCCACATATCTTAGGCTCTTTAAATCCAGCAGAAAATTCCATAAAAACAAAGGTTTAAATTTTATAATAAGCGTTTAAAAATGCGGTTTTAACATCTATTAAGTTAATTTCAAAGTTAAAATAAGCTATAATAGCTATAAGTATATAAAAGAAATAAGCAGTAAGTATAGCTGCGTATATATCTTCTAAACTAGGTTTTTAAAAGTCTCCCCTAATATAAATCCACGCCTTATATAAGGTAACGTTGCTATTCTCATTAAACTTATACTTATACACCTATTTTAAAGAAAAAGATATTGCTATTAATCTTTCTCTTTTGAAAGTGCGCTAAACACCTAGTTTTAAAAGCGTTTACATTTCCTTATGTATAGCTTTAAGCCAGTGCTCCTTATATTAGAACTTCTAAGCGTTGTTCTAGCTCTTTAGTTCTAGCAAAAAGTTTATATAGTGCATTAGATTATATTATCCTTAAGAGTCTCCCTTAAAAGCTTTAAACTTTTCTTTTACAAAGTATAAAGCTTCTTTGCATTTAGCAAATGCCTTATTTACTACTGCATTAAATATGCAATGCATAGTTTAATAGTAATGGTCAGCGCCTAAAACCAGCCTTTTAAGCTAATTAAGCAAAAAGATAGTTAGGAAATTTAACTAATGCGTTTTATTAACCCCTTTTATAAAAGTAGTCGCATATATATACTTTGCCTTTAAAGCTTATTTAATTCTCTCTAATCTCTATAGCAATTAAATTAGCTTGTTTAAAGCGCTTTAGCTTTAAGTGGCAGAGTAGCGCGTATCTTGCGCAGCGTAGACGTTTTTAACGGCCTTTTCAAGCTTTTTTTTAAGTAAGCCAGTGTTCTAAACGTTATGCTCTAGAGAGCTAGTATTCTAAGCGTTACGTTTTAAAATGTTTAACAAAGTTAGAAGTCTTTATCCTATGCGCTATTATTTTAAACCACTTGGTAAAAGCGGTTTGAATGCGCTATTTTAAGCATCTACCTTTGAGTTTTAACCTAGTAAACCATCTAAATCTTTCCTTAAAGCTATATTTTAGTTGTTTTAACCGCTTTTGATGTATGGCGGTGGGCTTATTACCATTATAATATAATTAAGGATTTCCTTTGTTTTAGCAATTTTAAGCAAAATAACCTCTAGGTTAGCTTTAGAAAAGCCGTCCTAAGCCTTTTCCTCTCTTAGAATATAAAATTAGGTTTTGTTAAAGAAGACATTATATATTATTATTACCTTTCTAAGCTTAAAAATCTATATACAGTAAATTTTTATAGAGACATAGCTAACTAAATAGCCTATATAGGCCCTAGACTAGGTCTTTATATCACATTTTATACTGCTTATCTTATGCTTTCTTTTAAGAATATAAGCATAGTAGCTATAGGCATATATATTGCTTTAATCTAGGCGCAGATCTTTATATAGCTTATATATTTGCGCTGGCTTATACTATTGAAAATGCTGGCTAAACTACTTTAGCAAAACTTAATTTAGTAAATAACCATTTTTATATATTGATAGGCACCTATTAAACAGCCAAATCCCAGCGCACATAAATTCCAGCTATAATTCTGCTAGCAATTTTAATCCTAGTTGCAAAGCCAAAGCCTTTTTAATAGCACTCTTTTCTACTCATTTAGCGCCTTTATTAGGCTCTTTAATGCGCAATAATGTAACTTTAACGTTAATCCTGCTTTTTGCACATTATCTTATATATGCTATTATATGCTTTATTTTAATAATAATAACTTTAGCATTTTAGCAAATTTTATAAACCTGCAGTCTAAAATGGCGGTTTATATATGCCTTATAATTCTATAGCGCTAAGAAAACCAGTTTTTAACCCTTCTTTATAAAGTCTATTATAGCTAGTTTGCCGCTAAACTCATCCTTATAAATAAGCGCATACTTTGCTTTATTATACGCTTTATTATAGACGAAAAGGTCCTATAATATCCTCTAAAAGAGTCTTAGGCTTGCCTGTTTAAAGGGTTTTTAGTATATATTCTAGGTAATTATAACACCTATATAAAACTTATATTCTATGCGTCTTATTTTATTAATTTTAATGCCCCAAACCATTAAAACTAAAAGCTACAGCGCCCTCAGTCCCAAGTGCCCTAATTAAAAGTGCTAAAGGTGCTTTAAATTGTCTCTTATGCGCACATTTTGTTGGTTAACGCTATAAGAGTTGCTTATAGTAGGCAGTGTAATGATTTTATTAAAAGAAAATTAGAGCTTTGAATAGGATGAAATAGGCTTGTATTCAAGGAAAACCAAATTAAACTTCCTAATCAACTTAGCAAAAATCACATTCTCTTTCATCGTTCCATAGTGCATAATATAATTAAAACCACAGTACTATATTTTTGCATTAATTAAGCAAGCTTTAGAAACAATATTCAGATAGAAACCTTTAACCACTGCTATGTTTAATAAGATTAAGTTTAGTATTTGCTCTTTATCTTTGCTATTTAAAGCTTTTTTAAAACGCTTTATTTTATAGCTAATAATGGGAAGTATTGATATGCTAGCATTGATTATATTGTTGCTGTAAAAGCGCTTAAAAGAGCTGGTCTTAAGCAAGTCAATAAAGTTGACTAGGTATATAGCACTATAGTTATTAATAACAATGTTGTCTTAAAGAGGGTGTTTGTAAATTAAAAATAAGGTTAAATAAATGCCTGCGCTTATACTAAGCACTTCTAAGTTTAAAAGATTAGGGTTAATAACTGTATAAACTAAATAGCATATTATTGTATATATAAATAAGCTATTTAAAGCTTAAAATAAAAGAAAAAGTAAAAAGTTTAGGCTTTAATGTTGTTAGATGGGTAAAACACTTTAGACTATTTGTTTAAAGAGTTTTCCCCTTTTGATTTAGTTAAGGGTAGCCACTTAAGCTTGATAAAGTCTTTTTTAAAAGCTTTATATTGAGGGTTTTTATGCAAGATGGTTTTAATTTAAGCAGTGATTACACTGTTGAGTATTTTATTAAACTTATCCTTAGCTTTTTGTTTTCTAATATAAGTATAATAAAAAATATTGCACTTAGTTGAAGGCTAACTATATGTTGTTTCTTTGTCTAAAAAGCAAAAGCAAAAGTGCCCTAAACTAGCATTCTAGTTTCTCTAATGCTTATTTCCACTTATCTTAGGCGCTAGCGAATAGAAAGACGCTTTAAAAGGGTTGTTTCTTTTTAGGGTAGCAAAGATCCCCTAACTGCTATGCTTATAATTTAGTTTGTTATAATAGAGGAGGGCTAAGAACGCGTTTATAAGCTTGTTAAAGAATCTAATTAATTTTCTTAGAGCGTCTTTTTTAACTAATTCCTAAAGCTATTGATTGCTCTAACTAGGCGCAAGCCTCTCAAAGATTACCTAAAAAAAATCCTGCGCCCTAAAAAAGCCCTTAATTTCAGGAATTTTATACGCTTATACCTAGATATAAACGGCTCTAAATTCCCTAATCTAAGTTAACGCTTTAATTCCCCTATCTTAAGCCTTTTAAAGATAATTATAATATTAAAGGCGTATAGTATTATTAATCATAGCGTTAATTAATCTAAGGTCCGCTTTTAGGTTTTAAACAAATTACTGCACTAATAAGTTCTTTTAGAGCTTTATTTCTATAGTATGCGTATTAATAAGGTTTTTCTAGACTATCTTATTAATCTACATCCAAATCCTATTAAGGTCTGCCTTCTTAATCTTGCATTCTTGCAGATAATATATGTATGCCATATTTAATCAATTGCTAAAAAAAGGTTTATAATCGCCTAGATCCTATAATCCTTATATATCGCATTCCTACTTAGAAAAGCGCTCTCAACGTTCCTTCCTCTCTGCATTTCTTACTATACACCTAAGTTCATAATCGTCAGCCTAATCATTGTAATAATCCTTTTTGTTTTAGTTATAAAACGCTGCGTTTAACGCTTTTAAATCTACCAAATGCCAAACTTAGGCTATTCAGCAATACGCTTCTAAGTGCTAAAACTATTCTGGGAAAGTATATTAGTCTATGTACCTAACGAAGGCATTAAGCTTATTATTAGCTATTTTAAGCGTGGTTGTAAATAAGTAAAACAGGGCGTTTTTGCCCTTAAGGATCAAAAAACAAAGTAGGAAAAAGTTTATTTTAGCCTTACACACAGTTAGAAAAAGATTCCTAAGTTGCTTGCCAGGCTTATAACTATAAAAACAAACTATAAGGCTTATTAGAAAAAAAAAGCAAGGTCTAAACAAACCATTTTAAACGTAAATTAATATTATTCTGTAAAGTATATGTATATAAAGTTAAAAGGTGCGCTCTGTTCATGAGCTTCTAGAGCGCCATTTATAGTGCTGGTTTTGGCAGGGTTAGGGTCATAGGTGCATGGTTTCCACAGCAGGAGGAGGCCACTTTGGTACAGGAGGCATGGCGGTCGGGAAGGAGGGAGAGCCACATTGCCGTGGCGATGGAAACGCGGCTGGCAGGACTCCCTCCATGGGGAACCGACAGCCCCAACTGGCGGAGTCAGGCTGAGTTCGAGGCATGGCGTCGGGATAGCGGTCAAGCCCAGGCTTCATCCAGCGGTCAGGGTCAGACTGCTTCATCGTCCTCGGGTGGTCGGAGCCACAGAGACTCCTCCTCTCGCTCACATCACGGACGACATCATCGTACCCGGTGATAAGCTTGGGGGACTAGATTGGAATATACCGCACATAGAGGACAAGCTATAGAAACCATGCACCTATAACTCTAACCCTGCCAAAACCAGCACTATAAATAGCGCTGCAAAAGCTTATAAACAAAGCGCACCTTTTAACTTTATATATATACATTTTACAAAATAACATTAATTTACGTTTTAAACAGTCTATTAAAACCTTGCTTTTTTTTTTTAATATGCTTTATAGTTTATTTTTATAGTTATAAGCTTAGCAAGCAACCTAAGAATCTTTTCCTAATTGTATATAAGGCTAAAATAAACCTTTTTCCACTTTGTTTTTTAATTTTTAAGGGCAAAAACGCTCTATTCTACTTATTTATAACTATACTTAAAATAGTTAATAATAAGCTTAATGCTTTTGTTAAATGCATAAACTAATATATCTTTTTAAAATAATTTTAGCACTTAAAAACATACTGTTAAATAGCTTAAATCTAATATTTAATAAATTTAAAAACGCTAAATGCAGCATTTTATAACTAAAACAAAAAAAACTATTATAATAACTAAGCTAATAATTATAAACTTAGGCGCAAAGCAAAAAATATAAAGAAAAAGAAATATTAAAAGCGCTTTTCTAAGCAAAAATACAATATACAAAGAATATAAGATCTAAGCGATTATAAACCCTTTTCCAGCAATTGATTAAATATAGCATATATACACTATTTGCAAAAACGCAAAATTAAAAAAGCAAACCTAAACAGAATTTAGATATAGATTAATAAAACAATCTAGAAAGACTTTATTAATGCATATGCTATAAAAATAAAGCTTTAAAAAAACTTATTAATATAGTAATTTGTTTAAAACCTAAAGGCAGACCTTAAATTAACCAATGCTATAATCAGCAATATTATACGCCTTTAATATTATAATTATCTCTAAAAGGCTTAAAATAAGGGAATTAAAGCGTTAACTTAAATTAAAAAATTTAAAACCGTTTATATTTAAGCACTGGGGATCGCCGGCGGGCCGTCTCAAGATAGGCCTTTCGTTAAGAAAGTTTTATAAAGTATTAGTTTATATTACAAAACGCTTTTATAATATAATAGCTTACTAGGTTACTAGC